>JAQGAF010000349.1:0-56116 GCA_034687865.1 Kryphioiulus occultus
CATGGCACCAGAAGTGTTGCCATGTCATGGCACCATTTCTTGCGCCATAAATGCCCTCGTGTGAACAGGGCTTAAGACAAAAGATGCACAACATAATGAGGTACTGTATTGATGTGGTGTGATGGACTCGCTCCACTAATGTGCCAGATGGCGCCATGGTCGAGTGGATCTTGTTCTTTTGTGACAAATTGGCATTTGGTCATTGCGGTCATCATAAAAGGACATGTAATGTGTGGATGAAAGGGTTTCCCTTATCCCTAAAATGCAACGAACCAGCTTATCTCTATAGCATGCAAATTTCATGTGGGACTCATTCATCATGCCGTTTTGATATGGAGAATGAGTTAACCCATTTGATGAAGGTGCCATTTTTTTGGATTTGGCCTCATTATCCAATGAGGATAGCACATAGGAAGCGTGCCATACGTGGAATTGCGATGGTATTTGGGTCACTCGTTGGTCAAGAAAGGTCAGAGTCGTGGCTGGATGCTGACGTGCTTACCAGTGACTTCTAATTTAAGCCATTAAGAAGGCGTAAAGAAGACGAATGTGTCGGTTTGACCTCCTTGATGACGTCAGATGATGGTAGACCTAGATTCACGTAACAGCAGGTAAAGCTCCAAGTTGAGCTGGGAAAGTGTCCAGTGTGACCAGGAAGATTATTGTGCGTTCCTGCCTGAATACATGGCTTTAAGAAAATGTGATTCCAGTAAGCTTGAAATGTTATCTTGTCAAATGTAAGACGTTAGGAATGATTGGCAACCTACATGACAGCCGCCATTTTTACTTTGCTGTTCGGTTGCTGTTGGACATGCTTAATACGTTTCATAGTGCAACACAAGTTTGTCCAAATTCAAAACTCGAGTTTCAGATCACCAGGATGATAAACCCTATACCTGCAATGATACCAGTTTGTAAAAAAAGCAACTGATTTAACTAACACGAGCTACATTTATCAGCTTTAGGATGTTGCAAATATTTTTCAGGAAAATTTGCGGATTTTATTTTGGGGAGAATTTACGTGGTGATTGCTACCCGCCTGGAAAGCTCAGACGATTTTATATATAACCTGTAAAACCTGAAAAAGTAGGGGGATTTTATATTCAATCTAGGAAACCTGGAAATCTCAAGGAATATTATATTCAACCTAGGAAACCTGGACATCTCAGGGAATCTTATTATTCAGCCTGAAAATCTCGGAATCTTATTCAGTCTGAAAATCTCAGGAAAATTTATATTCAACCTGGAAATCTCAGGGAATTTTATATTCAGCCTGAAAATCTCAGGAAAATTTATATTCACCCTGAAAATTTCAGGGAATATTATATTCAACCTGGAAATCTCGCGAAAGCAGCATTATATCGTTTAAGTTCATATTCAACCTGTAAACCTGGAAATCTCAGGAAAGTTTATTCAACCTGGAAAACCTGTAAATCTCAGGAAAGTTTATATTCAACCTGGAAAAACATTAGAATCCTGTTAAAATCAACCCATTCATTCTCAATAATAAATTCTTCAATTTTAATATGACCCTGGGAAACGGTGTCGGGGTATTTCGATTTCAGAAATTAGTAGTCATCATGAATTTAAACTGTTTCTTCATCCGATTTGTTGATTGTTCAAATATCTGCAGGTGTCCAACATTGCGGAAGTGCATTGAATATCCAGGGGTCGAGGCAAGTTGGACATTTTTAGCATTCTAATACTAAGGAGACATTCAAGTATGACGTCATCACTTTCTGTTAGTGGTTATCCCCTCCTCATTACAAGGTGACGTAATACTCAAACGATCCCTAATATTAATGAAAACTTTCCAAAACGCGTAAATTCCCCAGCATTTATATTTTAAGCCATATTTTAGCATACCGTTAAATTGGAACGTCAATTCAATCATCAATCAATATCCCACTAATGACAGCCACCCTTGATGACAACTCATGGTAGCACTCGATTTTGGAAGCATGCAAATTAAGAGCATAAATCGATGCCCAATTTGCATGCTGTCAAACATCTGATTAGAGGTTCCTGTCCAAACTAGTCTATGCACGTGCCCAAATTGTAGGACACCTACCTGTATTTTCTGGCTCCATCACAGGCAAACACTTGTTGAGAAAACGAAATTGCCAGGGAGCTTTGCCAAGGAAATTGCACGAAAGAACAAACGAGTGTTATTTAAACACGGTTTTAAAAAATCCTAAAAAGGAAGCGTGTCACGTTTGTCACTTCCTGGCATGTTGAACACAATTTTTTTTGGCACTTGATGCTGATGGGCAATCTGGAAGTTGATGCCAAGACGAGCGCAGCGCCCCTGGCGGTGGACGGTAATTAAATGAAAGCCGATGGCCATTGAACGCCAAATTGAATTAAGCGACGCCAGGCGGCCATTTTTTGACGCCAAATTTATTGCCGCGGTTACCGTCCCAGAGGAACTGTGCCTTTTCGCTTTTAATGAGGTGCCCACTTTAATCATGCAGGCCTGGTTAATGGGTTCATTCTGCATATTTCATGGCTTCCGGTCTTCGCGGAGCACCGCCCTCTGCACTCCCAGGAGACCCGCCCCAACCCCTTGATCCCTGCCTTGGCTGGCTTTTGGACGGCAGCGCCTCCTGGTGACCGGAAGGCTTCAAGGGTTGCGGCTTGTCGATCTTGTTACATGGACGTTTCGAAATGTCAGCAAAGTATTAGAATTGTTTAAAGAATTATACATGGTAGAACTTAGTATTGATGTTAGGACCTGTCTTGAGGATGCTTTGATGTTGGAACTCGAGGATGCTTTGATGGTAGGGCTTGAGGATGCTTTGATGCATGGTGGGACATTAGGATGCATTGATGTTGGGGCTTGAGGATGCAATGTTAGAACTTGAGGAAGTACTGATGGTAGAATTTGAACAAGCTGTGGTATGAAACTTTCAGTCAAGTTTTTTTTAAATATTAGATGGTTTACTGTCTTGGAACATTGATATTAAAGTTCTACTGTCATGGAACATTGATATTAGTTTTGCTGTCATGGAATGTTGATGTTAGTTTGACTGTCATGGAACATTAATACTTGAAATGTTACTGTCAGGAACATGTGGACATTAGAACATGAGGATGCGTTGATGTTAGAACTTGAGGAAATACTGAGGATGGTGTTTGAGATAGTGGGTTTAATAGTAGATGGTAACTATCATGAAACTATATTTGAAGTTTTGTTGCCCTGCATGTCTGAAGCTTTGATATTGTTTACTGTCACATAATATTAACATTAGAAGCTCTACAGTACTGGAATGATGCTTTGATATTAGAGGTGTTACTGTCATGAAGCTTTGATATTAAAAATTGAATGCTTCTGTCATGAACATTTGGACATTAACTTGAAATATAATATTTTGAATTTGAGAACCCTATAAAATATTAGACAAATTTCCAAGTTGTTGTTCAAGTTCGTGAACAACACCTGTCCCTCGAACCACGCCTTTAAGGTTTGATATTAGAACTCACTGTCAGGAAGCTTTGATATTAGAAATTTTACTGTCATGAAGCTTTGAGATTAGAACTTACTGCTCTGAAGTTTTGATACTAGAAATTGAATGTTTCTGTCATGAAGCATTTGGACATTAACTTGAAATATATGCTGAATTTTATATCCCAATAAACTAATTCTTTGACGAATTTTCCCATAAACAAGGCAAGTGTATATAACTTATCCTCCAAACAACACCTGTACCTCGAACCACGCCTTTAATAACGCCATTTACACGCAATATTTGCGATGACACTCGCTTTCCGCAATTTGCAACACATCAGCTGTTGACTGTATTATGTTGCGTGATTGTCGCCAAAAAGCAAACATTTCATTTGAAAGATTCGCCCCCAAAACTGCCGCAAATGTTGCTAGAAGCCGTGTACCAATTAGTAGAAATGATGTTTTTAGCTATTTTCTCCCAGTGGTCAAGAGATGGCGTGGCTTTCTATCCAGCCTTCAAAAATCGTAAAACGTTTATTTATCCAATTTGGTCGTTCGGCAAGAACGATCTGAACTTTTTGAGATTAAGGACTGTAAAGAATTGATGCCTACTTGGCAGTCTGAACATCTTCCAGAGCCTTCACGCAATTTACGAGCTCTTTTGGTGCATGTGCTGACCTTTTGTGATGGGGTTTCATTTACTTTCATGGCTATTGTTTACCCCTTCGCTTCACCAAACGTAAATAAACATCGCTGATGGCACGGATGGTTCCCACGGGACAGACTGGACAGTCAGGCATGCGTGAAGGAACCTTTTTTAAAAAAAAGTCAAATAAAATGCATTTTTGCGATGAAAGAGTTCTTAAATTGAGGTAAAACGTGAAATTTGCTGAATGAAATCGTTAGCTGCAGTTAATGACTTGGAACTTGAACAAAGAACGTTAAAAACGTATCCACCATGCCAGCAATTATGTCAGTTTTAATGCATGTGAACATACCCTGACAAAGTAGGTTTGGTTAATTTGCAGGCATTTTGGAAGTTCAAAAGGTTTTGCGTTTTTCTGCTTTTTAAAATTGGAAGCCAATTTGCTGTGTTAATTCACAAATGTTCGTCTTTAGGGCTGTGGCCTAGACATGTGCCCCTCAAACTCTTATATCAAGACTCCCAAAATCTGAAAATAGTCCAATCTGGATGACAAATGATAGATTTAACCCAGAATTCTGTAAGAAAACGCAATAATCAAGGGTCAATCTACCAGAAATATTTTTTTTGCATATGGTGCTTGTATATTTCATACGACCTGAGTTCAGTGGGCATTTTTTAACGAAATTTGATAGCAAATATTGATAATTTCGATTTATGAAATTAAGAAATTCTTATATGACGACAGAAATGCCATAGGCGAATTTCGTTTTGAAAACTTACTCTCGAATGTTTCCACATCAGTTGTGTTAAAAAGTAGCCTAACCAAAAACAGTTGAAACGTACTTTTTTCTTGTAAAAATAAGTTCAATTTTGCTTTTGAAATTTTAATTTTTTAATTTAAAAAGTAAGCAAAAGCTCGTTAACGAACACTTCTGCATTAAAAATTATTGAGGGTAATAATTTGGAAAATGTCATATCAAAATGTTAGTGCAATTAATAATGTATGTGGGAATGGCGATGGCGAAATTTTTAGAAAAACTAAATTTTAGCCTAAAATTTAATGTGAAAATGTCTAGGGTATGGTATTAGCAAACCCCCTGCATTCTGAACAACTTTTGTTTTCACTGACACCATTTACCATGATCATATTATCACTAATTATATGTAATATTGTATTAAAAATAATGTAATACTTAATTTACTCACTGATAAGGCATAATGACAACCATTTGCAAGCATGGTTGCTGCGTTATTCAATTGTAGTTTTTGCGAAAAATGCACATGTATTGTTATTTTTATTTCATTCTATTTTTTAAAAATTGTGAATTGCACTGTACTCACTGTCCCCCAGCTTGAGAAGCATTAGTCTAGATGAACAGACAGATGGCGCTGCAGGCACTCGTAGTTTCTTGGCTTCCTTCCAGAGCTGTTGTTGCAAGAATGCATGGCAAGACTATCTTCCCATCGGGAATTTAGCATTTCGCATCTTCCGAATTCCTCTCTAAAGCCGTGCTGCTGAATATTTTTGTCGGTCCTTGAATCTGTGATTTGGACACGCAACACAATGGAGAGGATCGACAGAAAAAAAAACCGCCCCTGAATGGCCGCCCACGCAACAGCATAACATGCAATTCTAGCTAGGTGGGGTGCAGTCGAAAACGAGGCTGTTGATCACTGAATTTGCCCAAATTTGTTCGCTACATGTACTTTCCCGTGTCCATCACAAGGCAATCGTTGAATTATTAGCCAAGCTGGTTGGTCGATTTATAGACGCTGTTGCTCGGGGCTCGATCCCTCGATTTCGAACGGACCTTGTTTACCAACTACGCCATGGAGAAAAACCATGACGTGGTGGGCACGGTAGTGGCAACGTTTTCAGTAAGGTCGATAGGCTGCTGCCATGTGGTGTGTAGCCACTGTAGTGTTTGCTTTTCCTCTGCAAGCCTGTAGATTATTCTCACAGCCTGTCTCAAGTGCAAACATTTGTTGAAAAAGCAGGCCTTTGCATTGGTATTTTTTATATACATGTATATTATTTTTTTTGCAAAGCTGGATGGGTTTTAACTAAAATTGTCATTTTCCAACTTTGACTTATCAGCTCAGCTTTTGTTGCTCCCTTTTCCGGGGTTGAAAACTGGAAAATTTAGTATTGTCTGAGAAAAGTTATTTATTTTGGAAAAAGTCAGTTAAATTGAAATTACCATGCTTGTATTTTAGGGAGGAAATCGGTAGTCATTGTCCATAAAAAAACTGGTCTGAACTTGATGTTTATTTATCAAAGCTGCTCTAGCTCCTTTATAACCAGGGTGACAACACTACCTGGAAATCGGGGAATTTGAAATAGTTTTGAGGGAATATTATGATTAAGAATTTTTCATTGGAAAAATCTTTGGATTAATTCTAAGACAATGTAAATCAGTTAATGTTTGAAATT
Organism: Kryphioiulus occultus; assembly: GCA_034687865.1. NCBI lineage: Eukaryota > Metazoa > Arthropoda > Diplopoda > Julida > Julidae > Kryphioiulus > Kryphioiulus occultus. Next base: position 6,529 of record JAQGAF010000349.1, read on the forward strand.
CAAAAACATGGAGTTTGAAATAAAAGGTAGTTTTTAGGGAAAATGGCAAATAAAAATGTTGCATTAGTGAGTAATAAACTCGTTTCGGGTTTCCCACTTCCTGGAAAGTCGGGGCAACGAGGGAATGTAAGGCAAATTGAGATAGTTTCCATCAGTCAATTGATTGATCATCTTTTATACAAATTTGGGATGAAATCCTTCATTTTTCTGAGTGACTGCTGAAAAGTTTTCAAGGAAATCGACTTGAGAATTTGATTGGGAACCCTGTGTTTAAAATACCGTTTAAAATGTTACAGCATTCATCAATAAAATAGATTGGAAAATTTAAAGAAACGTGAGCAGGAAATTAGGGAAATGAAAATATTGTAATTATGGTCATTCTGATATATCATAAGCAATAAATATAGGTTACCATATGTCACATTTTTGCATTTTCAATAGTCGGGGTGGTTAGGGAAATTGTTTTAAAACCTGGGCAAGTCAGGGCAATTAAATTCCATTTCTGGGACCATCAGGGATGCTATATGGCCAATTAAAAACAAGAAAAGCAAGATGAATGTAATCAAGTCATCATTCCATAAGATGACAATTGCTGAACGTCCACTTGAAAGGTCAATCGTCACGCTCCGTGCTTTCTTGTTCATATTGCGTCTGGGTCGGTGGCGCCACCTAGTGTTCAAACCATCTCTTCGACATTATCAATTGGTAATATCTTGACTTCTTGATGTGGGTTGCTAAGCTAGAAAAAAACACTAATAGCGAGTGCATTGGTTTTGTTCGCAAGCTCGGGCACTCGCACTAATTTCGTCGAAGGCGAAACAGCCTTTTTTCCACCATAAAATGTTATTTTTATAATGGGCGGAGGAGAGAGCGCCCTAAATAGACAAAAAACGCATGATAACGGGGAATATTGCCTTTAAAATCGTAAACCAATTTTCGTTAGCTGCAACGAAGCATCGCTTGAAAATCAGGCCTGACGATGCAGGGCAGCAGCAGGGAATATATCGAAATTTGTTTTGCAAAGTTAAGAAAATCAAGCTTGCAATTGAAGCAAGCACTTCCGTGGAAAAAAAACAACTAAATTTGCGGTTTCATTTTTTTTCTGTTAAAGCATACTAAGCAATGAATAGCATTCTTTACTTTGACAGGTGACATTTTTAAATTCGTTCCCTTCACCAGCATAGCACCTATGATAAAGTGGGCTTATCCTAACTGCTCGTAGGCTGGCAGTGATTGCCTGGCGGTAAGGGGCAGCTAAATTTGTTGCACTATTAGGTTAGTTTATTTAGGTCAGGCTAAACTGACAAAACGATGAAATGTGATTGCATACCGGGTAAGTAGGCTTGAATTATGAATACGTGCTGGCACTGTGTGGTCAGGGAAATTGTAATAAGAATTGAAAAATAAGGCAAAGTTGATAATTGAACTGAAAATTGACACTCAAAGGGCGTCAGCTGCCAAATGTTTGCAAGACATGATATTCGAAGGTAAGGTTTTTCTCCTCAAAGTTCACCCTGGCAGCCCAAATCCCCATTTGTTATTTTCGCAGCAAATAACAAGGTTCCTTGTCTGAGATCGTGACGAGCCCGTCTTAGCTGGATCGATTCGCCTTTGTGCTCACGTTTACAGCACATGTACATGTACGCGAACACGTAGGTAGGCGACTTATCGAGACCGGATTGACTCAAAAAAGCAAAAATGGCTGCCCCAACCAGGGATTTACGAGGGTTGGGGCCAGTGTTTTTTTTCAAAAACGACGTTATTGCGCGACGATGGAGTGCAAAACCACTTGTAGATTGGATTAAGATCCCCTCCATGCCTGCCCCAGAATTAATGATCAGCCGTTGCCACGGCGACAGGGATGGAGCGCCACCGGTGGCCAATAATGGCGCTGTCGAAACCTGCACTAATTTTGTCAAACCCTTAATACGCCATGTTCATTAAACACCTGGCAACTGCGACTCCTGGCGTGAAATTCCCTATCGTGCAAATTGATTTCGTGTTTTGCTTTTTTTTGAGGTCGGGTGTCACGAAGTGGCACTGCGATAGCTTCAGTCGACCAAATTTCGAGAATATCGCGGACAGTTCCGAGACATTGTCGCGATACAATTTAGTGGATAGTGGGCAATGTCTTTGTACAGCCGAAACACACACAGTCCAGACACATGGTCGCTCAATTTTGTGCCTAGTGTGAACACTGTCAGTTTCTCGGAGAGTTCTGATGTCTCGCGACTGTTCCTATATAAGTCAGCTGTCTTCTATATCGGAACAGTCGCGAGACAGGATCTTCAAGATACTTGTACATCGCGCAACTTTTACTACATTTACATGCAGATTTATATTGCAATTTAAACGAGAATATCCTGTATGTAAACGTGTTTGTCTTACCTAAACTGATTTTAAGGATTTGGTTTGAGCAACTGCAATAGGGTGGTTTGATCGAAGTCGAATATATCAGACTATTTTATCAAAGTCGATTCTGTCACAAGCACACCTTGCGTTTGCTGTATCTGGTTTTGGTAAGGGTCCGTGCATCTTTTTTAAGAAGCAGGGGATTTGTATGGTCATGTACATGTATGTTATGTCCTAAGCTGTACATACAGTCGAACTAGATTTTAACGAGCATCAAGGGACCCACCCAATTTGTTCGTTATAACCGTTACTCGCTATATCAGCGAAGAGCTAAATTCGCATACATTTAACGATAATTCGCTTCTAGTGAATTAATTTGCGATTTCTTTGCTTAGATAATTATTTCAGACGCAAGTTTGCTTTTAATTACATGTAATTTAAATTCACCCTCTGTGCATAGAAATTGCATCGGTCAAGTATTTTGTCGCAACAGTCGTGATTTTCAGACCCATCACCCAATGTGTCAGCCTTCGACATCATTTTCATCGAAATCCGTTTTTCTGTAGTTCGCGAAAAAAATTGTCCATTGGGGACACCTGAGGGTAAACTCGAAACTTGATTTCTCTTCGAACAGAGAACCCAAAGGTTAGTTTAAGTTTTGGTGTCTTGGATGCCGTATTTTCGAAAATTTGCTCGTTATATCCGAGTAGTGTGCTCGCTATAACCGAGTTCGACTTTATTTGGTTCATGGCCAGGTTCAGTTTCAGGCCAGCTCTTGCCGCAGCTAAGATGCCATCTGAGTGGATCAGCAATGGCGTCTTTAAGATGTGGGTGGTTGTCGTCAGCCCGGGCTTTTGTTAATTAAAGTAGGCCGTTCGTCATTTGCCCCCTTTCTCTTTGCGTACGAGTAATTGCCAGTTAGCAAAAGTAGCGTTTAAACGCTTTATAGCCATTAATTAAAACGCGCATCTTAGCCGAGAGCGGTCCAAAGGGTTGCCACGTTGCCAGCTGCCATTTCTCAGCCTTCTTCAAGAGCTTTCTTCGAGACGTTTTTCGCGGTGCTACAGGAACACTGATGTGGATCCGACAATTAAGACGAGCCAGAAAAACGCTGATTTTTGCCGTTCAATAATTCACGTTATGCGCTGCGTGCGTGCGTTTTATCGCTGGCATCGCTATGTAACAGTAATACAATGTTTGTTGATCGACCGATTAGCGTCCCCGCGCTGAAATCGGTGAGGAAAACGTGTTTTGTGGGAATCTCAATCGGTGCCAATGCCAAACGTGGCGAGGCTTGGGTAGGCGACTTTGTGACATTTCTGAAGCTAAAAACCAAGGGTTCTGAAGGATGACGACCCCATCTAAACAACCTGACTACCTGAGCAACCTCACATTGTTGGGTGGAGCCAGTGTGACCAGATGTCAGTGGCTTTGTTTTGGCTGCATGTGGATGGCAAAGCTCCGTTATTTCAACAGATGTCAGTAGCTTGGTGTTAGATGTCAGTAGCTTGGTGTTAAGAAATGGGTAGTTAAGAAACCCGTATGACTTAATTCAAAAGATGTCAATATCTTTGCTTCACTCCACATAAAGTATACTATCCAAGGAAGAAGCATGACATCAAAAATTCGAGTTTACTTTGAAAATGACTTTTAAAGCTGCCAGTACTCGCATGTATACTGAGAACAAACATGACTTGATAAGATATTACAAGCTAATTGACTTTACTTTGCATGTGGATAACCAGTTACAGCATGACTTCGAAAGATGTCACAAGCTGAGAAACAACATGACTTAAAAAGATGTTACCAACTTCATTTGACCTCATTTGAATGTGGACAACCAGTATGATTTCAAAACATATCAGTACGTTCATGTATACTGAGAAAAAAGCTGTTGCAAGCTAATTAATTGGCTTTACTGTGCATGTGGCTAACCAGTACGACTTCAGAACATCAGTACATACTGTTCCTGTTCTTGTATCTGAGAAAAAAAGGCTTTACTGTGCATGTGGATAGCCAGTTACAGCATAACTTCGAAGAATGTCAATAAATACTGGGAATAAGCTTGGTGTTACAAGCTTGGTTTTCGTTTTCGTTTCAATATCTCGGATCTAGTAGGACTTCAAAAGGTCACTTGCATGTAGATGCCAAAATTGTTTTTACGTCCTGGCAACATGCAAAAATCAAGCATTACTTGAAAAGATGCACAAGCTTTAGTTTGCGTTCTTGTACAGCATGGATGACTAGGAACAGAACAACTTAAGACACATAATTTCATGTGGCATGTTGGGACGTAGTGTGCGCAGCGAGGGTCCATCATTAAGGCTGTGTGTAGCTCAGTTGATTTCTTCTAAGAAAATGGCGTCTTGCTTTCATCCTTTCTACTCAAGTTTTGTTTATGGCGCTAGCTAGTCGTTCGGTTTGCCGCGAAGTGCGTCGAAACTGTTTTCCTGGGCTGTTGCAGTAAATTATTGAGCGGTTTCGCTGCTTCGCTGGCGTGCCAGTGCCTATCGACCACCTGTTCGTTAAACGGAGAATAGAGGGTCGTTACCTCCATCCATGTGCATGTGCCGTTCTAATTTTCAACCGGATGCGCTAGGTGGCGCTGCGAGAGCGTTCTACATAGAGGCCCTATATAGAGAGGGTGGCCATCGAATTTTTGAACGCCATTTTGGTTTCCATGTACCAGACTGTGCCGTACGGAAGTTCTTCAAGCCCATAAGAAAAACGCACGCCTTAGCTCGCTCCTACGGAAGCCCAATCGAACAGTGTTGTCGGCCAGATTCCGGGGAGTAGTGTGTCCCGTTACGGCGCTACATTTAAAATCTCTACGTTTAAAATTCTCAGGATTACGCAAGCAATCCTATTGGCTCACATTAGAGCCCTCCGTAGGAAAGGAGTAAACCGATCATCATCATCACAAATCAGCCCATGGTGACCAAAATGACGTCCATATGTCACGTGCAGCCATCAACCAATAGGAAATTACTTCCAAGTTGTCTAACCTCTCTCTATACAGGGCCTCTAGTTCTACACTATGGCCTGTAGTTCTACACCATCTGGGACGTGGCTTGACGAAGCCATTATGCAAGGATGGAACTGTTAACAGGTGGGGGGTCAGGTGTCAGCCTTTGACGTTTGCCATCCGAAGTGTTTTATTTCTCACGCTTGCACGACGTTACAATTAATTTCTGACTGCAGGCGTTTCGTGTCATGTTGCCGTGCAAATGGAACCCCCGAAAATGCGCACATTTTATTTTGTTTGGAAATTTCAACGAAACTTGAAACACAAATGGTTGGTTTTGTTTGATTCTGCGTTCATGCAAAGACTATTATGCAGGGTGTCTGTGCCTACTGGGTTGACATTCTGGAATATGTACAGGGTTCAGATTTCATGGAAAGTACAGGAAAATGATAGTGTCAGGGAATTCGCGAAAATGGAATGACAGGGAAATTTGGATAGTTTTCATCAGCTAATTGGTTAGTCAGCATCTCTCATAACAATTTGGGATAAAATCTATCATTTTTCTTAAAGAAAATATCGTGTAAATGTCAGGGAAGTAAAATGGCCTACTTAGTACTGCATATGACGTCCTGGAAAAATGAATTGCGTTCCAGCGATTTGAAATTACGTTCCAGGAGACAACTCTTGAGTATTTGTACCGTAGTTTGCGAACATGACAAACTAGACGTAAAAATCGATTTCTGCCAGGGTTGTTTTTTATCGCCAATTTCAATCAACAGGCTGATGATAAGGCAAAACGAAACGATTTTTCTTTGTCTGCCAGATTTGCTGTCTGTCTTAAGTTGCCACAATTTCCAGAATTGCCTTTCCAGCAATAGGGGGTGTCCATCCCAAAAAAGAATTGAGTTGGAATTGAAATTGAATTTGACTAATTGGTATGCGCATCCGCAAATGACTACCAAAGCCGGTTTTTCAGGTTGTGGTAGCCATGTGCACATGCGCACACCAATTAGTCAAATTCAATTTCAATTCATATTTTGGGATTGACACCCCCTATTGGCCTAGATGGTGAGGCTTCCGATGAGAACAGTTAAGCGACCTTTAGTTAACTGATGGGTTTTGACCCTCTGCTGTCGCTGTCCTTGAAAAAGTAACGAAATGTCGGTTTTGTAACAGTTGGCTTCTGTAATCTCGAGATTTTTTGTACATTAGTACGCACATGAATATTAGCTTGTTACATGTTGTTTCAAGGCGAGCTTCAATTTATTGTCCCAACAATGACATGAAATTAGAAAGGAAACGACGGCTGGTTGATAAGCAGATGGTTGACAATGACCTTTGAATGAGAGACTGGTATTTATTTCAAACCTGTTTAACCTGGTCCCTGATAGTTATTTTTAATAAATTGTTGTTTATAATTGGGACTTGGCGTTTTATTCGCCGAAAACGCACCACGAAAAAGAAATTCCGAAAACTTATCATTATTCGTTTCGTATGTTGCGTTTTTTCCGTATGAAAGAGAAATTAATCTCTGTGACCACCTCTTCAGTAGATACATGTATGTCCCTATGCAGGATGGCATATACAGGATAGCACTAATGCATAGGGATAAAGTGAAGTTAATCCCTAGCTGATCTGGCATCATCGTTTTCGTAGCCTACGAATAAAATCGATTTATTCGTAGACTGAAAGGAGTTTTCGCCGAAAACACAGAAAAAATGGCGGCTATGACGTAAAGTAAACAAGTTTTCGGCGAATAAAACGCTAAGTCCCTAATAAGTTTAATGCTACGTCATATGACAATTGAACGAAACAACGTGACATCTTACATCTGTATTGCAGGGTTCTCATTTTGTGTGAAATCAGGGAAATGAAAGAGTGTCAGCGAATTGGTGAAAAAGTCAGAAAAATTGAGATAGTGTGCATAAGTCAATTGATTAATCATCACATTCTGTAAAAAATTGCGATGAAAAATCAATGATTTTATCTTATTTTAAACAAAAATCTCATGAAAAATATCAGGGTGTGTGTTGCAGGGTTCTCATTGCCTGGAAAGTCAGGGAATGCCAGGAAAATTGGGATTTTGCAGCTAAAATTGCAAGCCCTCCAATTAGATGGTTTTTAACAAAATGTTCTTATGAAATAGTTCGATTTTGTTTTTGTTTTTCGGGTCTCCATTGTCCATTTTTTTTTCCAATTTTTTAATTTTTTTCGCATCATCTCATGTAGTTTTCTAGAAAATGTATGCTGTCAGGCGATGACGTCACCATCTTATCTCGAATTTGTAATTATTTTTCACCTGAATGCCTGTCAGCGCCACGTGAGAGCACTCAAGCTGTTGTTTTGAATGTGGGGCCCCCGGGGGATCCGCATCGTGGCGCAGGGGGGCCGGTTGCTCGGCGATGGCGCCCCCGGGCGGAAGATGCGTTTCTCGGCTCTTTTAAATTGATGAATTGCGGGGGTGGAGGGGGAGCTGCAAGGCCCCCCAAGTAATCAGGCATTCATTCCTTCAGGATTCTTCCTCTTAACAATGGGAGATTCACGTCAAAAACAGCGATTGATCGTTGGGGCCCCCCTGCGTGCGCTATGGATTATTGGGGGGACAGGGCGCAGCGCCGCTCGTGGCCGTCTCCTACCAACCTGACAAACATGGAAACCTCAGGGAATTTGAATTGAGACCTGGAATTTTTCAGCATAAAAATTGCTTTTTGTGTCCTGAGAAATAGCACACCACGACTTGGCCTCATAATTAATTCTATACCATTCTCCCTAAAGTTCAACATTTTTCAGGGTGCTACTGGTCATGGAAGTCATGAAATGAAATTCAGGTCATGGAAAAGTCATGAAACTTGCATCAGGGTCATGGAATTTTTATCTTTGAATGATTCATAAAATAAAAAACTGGGTTAACATTCATCGATTGTTATCCAGTTTCGCAAAAAAAACTATGACATATCTAAGTTACCTGAAGAAATTTGTAAACGTCTGTGAACATCCCTGAAAACTAAAGTTAAAATCAACGATTTGTAGATTTGTTTTCCAAAAAGGCACATTCAGCGCTACTGCCATAATTTTCAATACTTCTTTGTTTTTAAGAAACATCATTCTTCATGATTCAACAAGAATCATAATGTGTGGCAGTTTTTTTAAACTTCTGAAATCTGGCGCTGTTTGAATATTTTTAAAGCCAGGGAAATTTACTTGGATTGGTCAGGGATAGTTAGGGGAAGTCAGGGAAATTGTTGTAAATTTAAGCACAAACCCCGTTTATTACACTCTTACAACTCATCTTTTTGAAGAGAATTTGATTTAAAATCCAGAATTTGCAATGTTTTATTTAGCTGATAACGGGCAGAGATGAAACATGAGGTTAACAGTAAGCTTTTAAAAAACCCTGGCACTTTCAAACACAAACCTGCCAGTCTGTCTTTCACTCCGCCACGGTTTGTTTACGCGCTGTCAGCATTTTTTGCCCCAAATTCCACGTGTGCCTACGCCGTCAAACGTCGCCTTAAATCACTGGCTAGAGCGCCGTTGACGCTTGTTTTGACGGTTGATCGTGTGAGGTGCTGGCCTGACAAATTAGCCTTTTTTACCTCTTTTTTCTGGCTTTTGGAATGGGTGGGCAAAAAACGTTCCCAACACATGTGCCAAAACGACACCTGTTGATCACGATTCCAGACTGATAAACCACCCTGGTGACACAGTTGGCAAGGGTGACAGTCTAGCCCTCATTTCAAGCCAGTACTGTTCACTGGTTTCCACGAAATGGTTTGGAACTGGTGCCAATTTTGTAGCTTGCCAGGTAGAGCGTCATCTTAACTTCGCCCCTGCAGCAGCGCCCCCAAGCGCGCGTTCTTGAACTCCCAGAATCCCCCTTTCCTGCTCTTCCTTTGTTGATCTTAGACTTAGTCTTTGTTGAAATTAGCACTGCCTCGTTCTAACCGGAAGCATTGCATTTTTCTCCCCTTCTTTTGCAGAGCAATGTGGTCCGCCGAAGCGTGCTCTAAATAACCGCTTCCGGTTGTAAGTTATACACGTTGATCAAGGATTGCGATCGACAACGTAAGCAAATTTGATTCTTACTACTATAATTCTTTGCGTTGTGACGCTTGTGCTAGTAGTCTAGATTATCATTGGCTGGCGTTAGTGTTGAATGTTCCAGTAACATTTTGTGCAGCAAGGTTTGTACCCAACCTTGACTGGTGTCATTGTTGAATTGTGCAACATTTAGGAGCTATCTTCCCTGACTGTTCTTAGCAAGCAGTCATTGCCTGACAATTCGATGACGTCATCTGCGAGTGACATGTTATTGCAACCGGTCCCAGCATAATCGATTTTAACTGTCTGGGGCCGCCCATTAACGTTTGTTAATATTGCTTTCAGAGGCCTGGAGCAAGGCTCTGGTTGGAGGCGAAGCTTGATGCAAAACTCCACAAAATTGGATGACCACCATCAAGACGTCAACAGCACAATGTCTCACGCGGTGATATTCGAGGTTGATGGGGGCTAGTTAGTCAACGTCTTTAGAACCCTTTTTTGCTGATCTTGTATTTGGCTTTTGGCAACTTGTCCATCATGTTATTCGGTCGTTCCAACATCTGATTCCAGACTGTTTTCCTGTTGGAATTGGATTCTTCGAGGTCTATAACATTTGATGAGAAATTAGCATCTTCCAGAACTTTTTGCAGATCTTGTAGCATCTTCCAGAACCTGTTTGTTGATCTTGTAGCAGCTTCTAGAGCCTGTTTGCTGATCTTGTAGCGTCTTCCAGAACCTGTTTGCTGATCTTGCAGCGTCTTCCAGAACCTGTTTGCTGATCTTGCAGCGTCTTCCAGAACCTATTTGCTGATCTTGCATTTGGATTTTTGCAACTTGGCCATGATTATGACTCTTATGGCTCTTGGACTCTTCAAAATCTAAGCTTTCAGAAAACTTAGTCAGCGTCTTCCAGAACTTTTTTTTGCTGATGTCGCATTTGGCAACTTGTCAATTATGATACTCGGTCGTTCCAACGTCTGTCATCAGACTGTTTCCCTAGGTGTTAGACTCTTCGAGGTGTGTAACATTTCATGAGTACTTTGCATCTTCCAGTGCTTCATGCAGATCTTGCGGTGTCTTCCAGAACATGTTTACTTATCTTGTATTTGGATTTTGGCAACCTGGACATGATTAGGTTGTTCAAACATCTGACACCAGACTCCCTGTTTGGACTCAAGATCTAAGCTCTCAGAGAACTTAGTCAGCGTCTTCCACAACTTGTTTGCTGATGTTGCCTTTGGCATTTGGCAACTTGGTCATGATTGTTGGCTGCTCTAACGTCTTACACCATGCTGTTTCCCTGTTGGACTCTTCCACTTCTGTGAACATTTTATGAGAACAGAACTATTTGCTGATCTATTGTTTAACCTTTGGCAACTTGACCATGGTTGTCGGTTGTTCCAACATTTTCCCTGTTGGTCTCTCTTAGTCAGCGTCTTTCATAACTTTTTTTACTGAACTTGTATTAAAATTTACATGTAACTTTTGGCAACTTGACCATGGTTGCTGACTGTGCCAACGTCTGACACCAGACTGTTTCCTTGTTGGATGGCATTTGATGATAACTTAGTCAAACGTCTTCCATAACTTTTTGCTGAGCTTTGCATTTAGCTTTTGGCAACTTGTACTTGGCTTCTGGTAGCGCCATCTGACGTCGTTCTTCCAATGTGACCTTGCAAGTTCTTTGGTGCTGAAGATGAGGGCTGGGGGTACGGAGTACGTGAGTGGTCTTAAGATCTCTGATGAGGGTGGCAAATACTTCCTCTCGTGCAAATAATTGCTTTTGTTGATTGCAATCGTGTCGATGTAATGCCCCTCATCACACGGTGCACGAATTGCTCGGCGGATGCCATTACATGCTCGGGTGGGTGCCCACTTCCGGAACCCCCGTCACCCCCAGCACCCAGTCGTCCATTAACGATGCTTTTTGTGAGATATTCGATGCATGGGGACGCTGCACCCCAAGGGAATCGATCCCCCCACCACCCCCTCCTGATGGACTGGCGCGGAAACAATGGGATCATTTGATCGTTATCAACTCTGTAATTAGAGTGGCTCTACACGTAGACAATGGGCTGGTTTCACCTTGCGCCACCTCTGAGCAGACTTTGAGATTTCCGGACTCTGGGCTCTGGAGACATTGGTGGGTTCCTATTACGCCTTCTTGGACTTCTTGGACTTCTTGGCCATGTCTTCATGCTGTCTTATGCGTTAGCAACTTTGCAGCGTTTTTGGACACGTCTTGCATGGGCTTGTTCACGTTTCTGTTGTAATACTGTCATTTGTCCATTATCAGGGTGACCACCGATCGTGGAATTCATGGAAAAGTCATGAAATGAGATTCAGGTCATGGAAGCCATGAAATGTACAAGTGTCATGGGAATTTTGTCTTTTCATTGATTCACAAAATAAAAATGTGGGTTTAAATTCTTTAATTTTGTCACCTATTTTCGCAAAAAATGTCGCCTACGGTGTATTTTTGGTCAATTATCATGTCGCCACAGTTGTAGATAATGTTTCTGAAATAATTCTAATAGCCGCATTCTAATATGCATAGAAAAAAATTTGAAGCCATGAAAAAGTCATGAAATGAAATTCAGGTCATGGAAATCATGGAAAAATCCTTAAATTCACATCAGGGTCACTCAAAAGTCCTGAAATGTACAACAGGGTCATGAAGTTTTTGTCTTGTGTTTGATTCACAAAATAAAAATTTGAGTTTAAATTGTGGAATTTAAATTGATCGAAAAACTTCTGAATCATGAAAAAGTCATTGCAAAGTCATGGAATTTGCAATACCAAATCCAGTAGACACCCTGATTATTCACGTGGCCAATGATTTTAAGTGTAGACACTATGGGAAAGTGGGCTTCCCCGCACTGCTCCTAGGACCTAAGCTAGCAGTGATTGCCTGGCGGTTGGGTGCAGCTAAATCAGAAATTACATCGTTAGGTTTTGTTTAATACTGTATAAGAATAAATTGCCACATCTGCTACATGTAGATAAACAGGTTGGAAGTGTACATGTTCGTGCACATTTGGAGCAGGACGTAATCCACAGTATATCCGGAGACTTGCATGTAACTGCTTGTTTTTCTTTTTTAATAAAACTTTTTGCTTAACTTAAAATTAAATTCTCCTAAGGCTTAGCAATAAATGCTATAATTAGTTTACTATTAGGCCTATTTAATTATTAAAATATTTTTGAACCTTGAAAAATGCTAATACATGTGTATGACCCTGGTATCTTGGAAAACAGGGAGTTTCGTTTTCGGACATTAGTAGTCACCAACTGTTATTGTCTCTGCCTTTTTTTGAACGTGTTCTGACGCAGTCTGCATTGTTTTATGCTCGAATTTCTCCAAAACAGTTAAACTGCCTTTGTGACTGAAATGCAAACGAACTTTTATCTGCATTTAACAGTTATTTCGATGACGTGCATGTACGTGCGGTTCTGAGAAGCACACCATGTGACGTCACGAAATTGCTGTCTGTGTTTGCAGACCAGTTTCTTATCAGAAGTTTGTTTTGCAACAGGATTAAATAACGATCATGGTATCAAGGGCAATGGCAATGCCATCAAGTTTGCCGCTATGTTATGTATGGCATGTTGCAAGTTGGCGAACATATTCTGCAAAATAACAACTGGGGTTAAATTTAGTTTCAATTATTGACGCCAGCCCACACAGGGGGCACACATTCTCTTTTCGTCGAATTCATGCTTTGACGCCATGTTTTTTCCTTCCATTTTTTGGACAACTTCTCTTCTGAAACGAACGTTTTTTCTGCCATTTTCTATCGGCTGTCCATCATACTCCATTTTCAGATGTGTCTTGCGCCAGTCTCTTTAACCAAGTTTTTTGTTTCGAAATTATTGCCAAAATGATAGACGCACAGGCTGCAATTTTCTTTTGTAATCCCTCTATTTGTCCTTTTTTTCTTTCGATTGTCTGGCGTGTGGCCTGTCTTCTGATGGCCTTTGTTCCATTCATCATGTTGTCCGTTTTCAGCCTCCTTGCCCCCAGTGTTTGCTCAATGCTGTAATGACCAGTGTCCAGAACAACGTTTTTCTTCCTGCATTTTTGTCTTGTTTGCTCTGTCACACGGAAGAATGGAATGCCCCAAATCGCTTAATTCTACAGTGCATGTTCCCTTATCGTGACACTTGAAACATTGTGTCCATGGGCGTGTCGAGGAAACTAAAGCTCGAAAATATCAGGGCATCATGTGAGGTGTGCCTACTGGTCTCGTAGCTTTAATAAACCGAAAAAAGGACAAACGCAAATTTGTCATGGAAAGAAAAGTCCTGAAATGAAATTCTGGTCATGGGAGTCATGTAAAAATCATGAAATTCGGGTCTTGGAAACATTATGAAATTGACCTTAGTCCTGGAATTTTTGCCTTTGATTCATTCACAAAATAAAAAATTGGTTTTAAATTCATCAGCGGTCTCATAGTCTAATTGGCATTGAGAAATGTTTTGAAGTGTCAAGTCATGAAAAAATCTCGTCATGGAAGTCATGAAATTTACATTAGTCATGGGGATTTTTGTCTTGAATGATTCAATAATGTAAAAATGTGGGTTAAAATTATTATTTGTCATTTGCCGTCCAGTTTTGCAATGATCGTGTCATCACTGACCAGAGTAGAGAATGTGTTTGGAAAAAAAATCACTGTTTTGTGATAACATAACTTGAATGAGATTCAGGCCATGGAAGTCATGGAAAAGTCATGAAATTTATGACAGGGTCGTGGAATTTTTGTCTTCATTGATTCATAAAATAAAAATTTGGGTTTAAATTCATGCCACCTATTTCCGCAAAAAATGTCGCATATGGCGTGTTTTTTTGTCGCCACTGCTGTAGACAGTTTCTGAAAATCGCTATTTAGTCATGACATTAAACTTGAACAACCCCATATTCAAATCCTCAATAAAATCCTCAATGGAAAAGTCATGGAATTTACAGTACCAAATCCAGTGGACACCCTGTTACTAAATGACACCTGTAAGGAGCATTGTATTTTGTTGACAAACAATGTTATCAACTCGTGTCTGTAAGAAACATCTGTCGTGGTGGATGAGCAGTTCTGCTCAACTGCAAGTTTCGGTTGGCCCTGGAATTTTCCAGGGGCGAAGCGAGTTAATGAACCTTGATCTCATGTCAGATTGCAAAAACAACAATTGTTCGTCATTCAGGTGTCAAGGTTCGACTAATCAAACTGATAATACCATGGTTTCGTACATGTAAACACGAGATAAGGTGTTTTGCCAGGCTTTCAATGTCTGGATTCAAACGCTTGCAGAATAGGCCTCCTGAAATTTGCATTTTTGGTGGATTCTGAAGTACCGTAGACTACTAAGTACGTCTAGAATCAATTTGCTAACAACTTTGCCATGGCTGACAATATACGAAATGATGGTGCAGTGACCATCTCTTCAGACGCTCTGATGGTAAATGACTGCTGTACGTGTACTTGGCAAATTGCTCGAATTTGACCGGTACTATAGCCTGGCAAATGCGGCTAGACTGTGTCTTTATCTGAAAATGTTTTGTTGTTGTTGTTGTTGCCCAATTTGAGTTGATGGAAGTGCATTCCAACTGTTTGATAACATAATCGGAAAGTGGTGGTTGCATCGTCTGCGAAAGGGAGACGTAAGAAAGATTCCGAAACAAGTGCTTCGTGGACAAATGTGAACACTTTAATTTGCAATCAACCCTAGCATAAAATTGATGCAGCATTTCTTTTTTTATTTGCTTTTAAAGTATTTTTCGTATTTTGTACCCTAATGAGTCTTTCACTGTTATGTGTTACTCGTATTCATGAAAAGTCTGGCTGCACTTTACATTATGCCCTGCTCTGCCATAGACGCAATGATAATGTGGGCATCTTCTAACTGCTCGTAGGCTGGCAGGGATTGCCTGCCGGTTGGGGGCAGCTAAATAAATAAATGCATTTTAGGTTAGGTTTGATTCAACTATAAAAATACAAAACATGAATTGCAACAGCTAGGACAGGTGCTTGTAAAGTCTGAAAAGTTAAGGAGTTCTTGTAAATGTCAGTGATTGTCGGGAAATTGAGGTAATTTCGAAAAATCAAAACGAATGTGTTTAATAAAGTTATTAAGTAAGTTTGAGATATGGATTTTCTAGGACTATGGTTAAATTATTAATCTTAACAGGTCTGTTAATTGAAATGGGTCCTAAACCTGTCATTTCTGGTCAAATTCTCCATGAATCAGAAATATAACTTATATTTTTTAGGAATACAAGATCACAAATGATGGATTTTACATTTTTTTTTCATACGTATGCAGGGTTCCCACTTTCTGGAAAGTCAGGGAATGTCAGGAAAATGGAAAAGTGTCAGGGTGTTTGAGGGAAATTAAACTAGTTTGCGCCAACATGATTAGTCATCATGCTATATAAAATTTCGGTTAATATACATTATTTTTTGCTAATTTATCAAAAAATCTCTTATAAAATATCACGGAATTGACTGAAAGGCTATTAGGGAATGTCAGGGCAATCGACTTGAATTTTAGTGCATGGAACCGCAATAAGTGTAAACTCCGGTGTTTGTGATCTTGTGTTGCTAAAATGTTTGCCTTCGGCATTCTTGAATTACTAATAGTACCAAACTTCTTGTATCGTAACATCCATTCGCTGTTAATTTTCTGAAAAGCATTTTGAGGTAAATACTTGTATACCAAAATGCAATATTTCAGGGATATAGTTAACGCCTAAAAACAAATTGAGGTGCTAAATTTTACGTGAAATTTCAGGGAAATCGACGTAAATTTGTGAGAATCTTGCGGTGTCAATCTTGCATGCTAGTCAAGTAGGGTTGACAAAATATTTGACGTACAGTATGTTGTGATTTGTGCTTGTCTCCTGGCGCCATGAAACGTTGTTGGCAACATCTCCTGTCTGGACTCATTCGACTTGGTGTTGCCAATAAGTGTCGCTGTGTTTTCCTGTTTGTTTATACTTGTTCGTCCGTGATTCGATTGTTCCGCTTACATACCATTAGGCGCTAATTCGGTTTCGTACCTTTTTTGCCTTTGCTGACGGACACTAACTTCGTTTCTGGGACAGGGGGCGCCACCAAGTTGTTTTTTCTCGAGTTTTTTCACATTACCAGCTTTTGCAACTACTATCCTCAATTGTCTTACTTGGCTACTTTCTTTAAGCGACACCTCCAATATTACTCAGTAATGCACGCTAATTTAATGGAAACCGATGATTAATCAAGCTAATCGTTGGCAATTAGCTAATTAGTTTGTCAAATTTGCCTAACTTTGATGATGGATGGCGCTGATGACTGGAGTTGTTGCTGGTTTGCTCCTCTTTCGTTTCTTGGATCGGCTTTGCGCTGTAAAATTGGAGCTTTGTTGGAAACACGTGTTTTTCAGGTTCTGGTGTAACTCGATGTTCCAACACTAGGATTTCCTGGCTCGAGCAGCTAAAAAGCGCAGCTGTTTTGCTGGAGCGTAGGCTAATTCGCAGTTTATTTTTGCTAGTTTTTCTACCTACTTTTTTACTTGGCTGCTGGGCCGTTAGGAACAATTTTACGTTCATGCAGCTTCTGCATCGCCATGTTTTATTAACGCTTTCGCGTCCTGCTGACTAGCGAAGTAGGGCTTTTAGCGAATTAACATTTAATGAAATCTAAATCTTTTGAGTGCATTAAGGTGCCTGGCTGAGATGAGAGCCTGTGGACTCGGGTTGCTGGACTCGCTACATATACAGTAGTTGCTGGAGCAGATTGGCTGGGATTGAGTCGGGCACTGAGGGTCGTGCATAAACGACGTCCATGAAAGTCGACTTTTTGATACCCTATCCACCATCGAATTCATGTTTGTTCGAATCGGACAGGAAAAGTCAGGGAATCCGACATTGATATGAACATGAAAGTCGGGGAAATTCGTATCGTGTCCGGACATTTTGTTGTTGCAAAACTATTTTAATTGCTGGAAAGTCAGGGATATAAGACTGTCAGAGAATATCAGGGAACTTGAGATCGTAGTTTGCATCAGCCAATTGATTGTATGGTCATCATTTTTGATAAAAACTTGGGATGAAACTTGGGATTATTTGTGACCCAGTTTGTGAAAAAAAATTACACTAATGATCGAGTTTGGTAAAAAGAAAATTTTGTCTACGATGCTTTTTTACATAATTTTTTTCTTCTTGAGTATCACTACGTTATTATTGCTTTTAAACAAATACTTCAAATTCTACGACGCTTTTTTACATACAAATTTGTATTGAGTATCCCTACGTTATTATTGCTTTTAAATAACTGCTTCAATACCTGTTAATGTTTAACAGTATAAAAATTTCGCTCAATTCGATTTGTATGGCCAATGCGGTAATCATGAGAAATGCGATGAGGTAAAACTTGCAAATGTTAAAATATGCTAGGCTAAACACATGACTTGATGGCTTTTTAATGACGTGAAAATGTGGTAGATCCGTTAAACGTTTTAAATGGTCAGGAAAATTTGATCAAGATTCATTCAGACACCCTTCTTGGACGCCATATTTGAATATCTACTTTTGAACAGTGTATCTTTTTAATTAATTTGGTCTTCGCAACACCTATCCTTCTGGAATTCACTCCCACAAGTTTTAAACATTCTCTAATGCATGTACTTAGTTGTACTCTAATGCTCGAAGCTGTTCTTGAGTGGTCGTTATAGGCAGGTTTCACTATACCCATCAATACTGACAACCACCATGTTTGAATCTGACATTCAATTCAATGCAGTATGTCATGCGGTGAGGGGGGGGGATTTCCCCAGAAGTTCTTGGCCACACGCAAGACAATGCGTGTCTTGATGCCATCGAACGTAACGTTGCCATGCTGCTATCTGCGCTTTGGTTTTTTGTTTCATTTGTTTCTTCTTGCGGCCTTCGATTCCCAATCTGTTTCTTGTTGCAATTCCGCCTTTTTTCTGGCCCCTTGTCCATGGACCCTGAGGGTCAGTCGGGTTGAGGGCGGACTAATTGGTGGCGTTGAAGGCCTAAGCCACATTTCCTGTAAATGACTTCTGCTAACAATGGCGAGTTAGTCTTTTATTAGGACTCTTACGACTCTAATGCCCGTGATGGAATCGCAGCAAAAAAAGAACCAAAAAAGCGACACGGAACAATTGGATCGGAAGATGGAAAAAAAGGAGTTTGTTTTCTTTGGACTTGGTGCCTGTCGATATCCAGCGACTCGATTCGATAAGGACTTTTTTGTCGCCAACAGTGACCAGTCGATGACCCATGGTCTTCCTTCTGATGAACACAAATGCGTGGTTGCCAGCCATCCATTATGCGAAGACATAGAGGAAGGTGGCCTTTGACCTGGGCGGGTTCTGCACAGGAATCCATACTTCTGACATCAGCTGTGGAAGAATGTTATGAGTTCTGACCAATTTTTTGTCTCATGGTAACGACGGAAATCCAAGCTGGCCTTGGTCCCACCAGATGGTCCACCAGCCAGGGTGTTTCAGTTACAATCAACAATCACCGCTTGTCTTGCTCGTCAGGAGGTGTCGGAAACGGAAATCCAGACCACCCTTGCTCACTGCGAACTAATTACCGAAATGGTTTCGTGGAATGAATAATTATCAAGGGCTCTCCAGAGGTGCCACGCCAGAGGCTTCCTGGAATCGGTTGGAAGGGCAGCTGCAAGAGTTTCACGGAAATCCTAACCTCGATAAGGGAAATTACCTCGGAGAATGGCTGGGCCACGCTTATGGACGACCCCCGAGACGCCAAACCCAGTACGGGTATTGATCGGAGAACAACTGAAATGATGGCAGTTCAGAAATGTTTCTGTTGGCAACTATTTCTCATCTTCCTTCCTAAAGAACCCTTTTCAATGTCACGATATTGCGTACCCAGGCTTCGGTAGAGAGCCAACTCAAAAATGTCCAGTTTCCGGTTTAAGCTAACGATCTGTTTTCCAAAAAGATATTGGAACCTCAATGGTTTTTCCAAAATTGGCACGTAGACCTACATGTATGAAACTTCTGAAACATGGTGCTTCAAGGCGAAAAGCTTTGCAAAACTTACTTCTTTCTAAGAATTGGAGTTTATTCAAGTTGTGTCAACAGTAAAGTGGGTGTGCGATGCTGTAACATTGTAAAGAGGACGTTCAAATGCATTCATGTCATCAAATGGGGGATGATGACGGGAGCGGGGGAGTGCCAAGGTGTCATCATTGATGTTTTATCACAATAAAACCTCATTAGTCCCTGCTCCAAATTCGCACAAAAATGTATATTTAAACCCTACTTGTCTAGGAGACAATAATTACATTTGTTTCAGTATCTGACACATTTTTTGTTTGTCTCGTTGTTTACACATGTTTTTTTTTTGCTTTTTTGGTTTTTGGGTTTTCTTGATCCTAACCTAACTTAAAATGTAATTTCTTAATTGACCTGTATCTAGTCATAGACAATAACTGCCAGCTTAACAGTCTGCTATGGAATAATGCAAACATGGGTGTGGGGGCTGAAAATATAGAATCAGTGATGAAATAATACTTGAACGTCACAAAAAGGATTCTGAGAGCCGCCATTTTGGGTGACAGTTGATGAGTTGATGACCATTGATGACAGTAAACAGTGAAATTTTGTGCGTACAAATCTGCTGGAACACAACACTAGTGTTGCCAAGAAGTCTTAGTGTCTGTCATGCGTTTGTTGTGAGCCGCCATTTTGGATCTTCCAAATGTCGGACAAATATGACATAGCAACCTGCAGCTGTTGATGAACCGTTTGTTGTAGAACCTTAGATAAGTTTCACAACATGGGAATGAGCGGAAAATACAACAATTTTTTTTACTAAATAATGACCATAATGATGTTCAATTCACACATTTTTTCCTAAAGCTAGGAAATAGTAGGAATTTAATATTGATATGATAGGTTTACTACTTTCCTACGGAGGGCTCTAATATGAGCGAATAGGATCACTTGTGCAATCCTGGGCCATGTTTTTCGGTGGGATATATCATTATCTTCGCTTGTTGGGGCTCAATTCACAATATTTTCCCCCCTAAAGCTTGGAATTAGTAAGAATTTAACATGCCCATGAAATATGATAAGTTTACTTATTTCCTACATAGGGCTCTAATATGACCCAATAGGATCGCTTGTGCAATCCTGAGCCATGTTTTTAAGCGAAATTTATCAGTACTTTCGTTTGGTGGCGCTCAAGTGCTAATCACGTGAAAGCAATCAGCCAATGGAAGACGCGCAGCAGTTTACTTGTTATTTTCTGTTACTGTCCCATCTCTTAAACTTATCTATGGTGAAACTGTTAGGGGCCCCTAGTGAACTGGCGCTGGCAGCGCCCCCTGGCTCCCCGCCATCACTAGCTGTTATTAAATGGCCGTGTTTTGTTATTTTATTACCGCGCATATTGCGGCAACAGAGTATTAAGGAAATCCTCGTGGTGGAATTCCACTTCCCGTTCCGTTTCTTTTTTTCCATTTAACCCAACCCCCTGGCCCCCCTCCTCCAATAACGTCGAAATTGCATTTTGTCCCCGCAGCCAATGATCAGCTGTTAAATTAAGCGCGACGGTCGTTATGGCGCTCTGGCTTTGCATGCAAATGGCCTTATTTTCCCATCCTCTCACCTTATTTCGGTTTTCCGCGGATTTTCGACCGCTTTATGAACTGCGCTTGTTTGCTGGGTTCGCTGTAGCCGTGAAGGCCTATTAAAAGCCGCCTGTTTATGGCTTCCATAACGCTTTCCAAACGAGCCCGTTTCGTGGGGATTATTTTTTTCAATTTCACAATAGCCGCTTATTTTATTGGGAATCTCCACGTTGACGGCCCCTAGATCAGCTTAGGGTCCTTATTTAATAACACCAACAGCGAAATTATGCAGCTTAATGAGGATCGTGGCTTAAGCGCGGCTTAAAAGGCTGGATGGGCGGCCAGAACCCCCGCTAGGGGCGCTGATGGAAGTCGTTTAAAAATCGTGAAGTGGTATTCGGGCCGTGAAATTCGTGCTAAAGTCTTGAAATGAATTTCAGGTTATTGTCATGGAAAAGTCATGAAATGAAATTCAAGTTATGGAAGTCATCAGGTCGTGGAAGTCTCGGAAAAGTTCTGAGACTTAACATTAGGGTCATGCGATCTTTACCTTTGATTGATTCACAAAATAAAAATGTGGGTTAAAATTCGTAATTTGT
This sequence comes from Kryphioiulus occultus, assembly GCA_034687865.1. Taxonomy (NCBI): domain Eukaryota; kingdom Metazoa; phylum Arthropoda; class Diplopoda; order Julida; family Julidae; genus Kryphioiulus; species Kryphioiulus occultus. The sequence goes on from JAQGAF010000349.1 coordinate 28,089, forward strand.
CATCCAGTTTAGCCAAAAAAATTGCCTATGGTGTTGTTTTGGTCAATGACCTTGTCATCAATGTGGTAGAGGATTGCTCAAAATTACTATATACTAATAATGTCGTGGAAAAGTCCTGAAATGGGCATCAGGGTCATGGAATAAAAATTTGGGTTAAAATTCGCCATTTGTCATCCAGTTTTGCCTACGGTGTCTTATTGCAGTGGTTGATGGTTCTGAAAATCACTGTATTCTTATAATGTCATGGAAAAGTCATCAACTCATGAAATTTACATCATGGTTATGGCATTTTTGTCTTTCACAGAATAAACATTAAGACGTGAAATTTTATTATTTGTCATCAATTTTCCAGAAAATTTGGTCCATGGCAATATTTTTGGCCAATGAGGTAGAGAATGTTTCTGAAAATTACTATTGGATGACAAAACTTGAACAACTCCCTATTCTAATAGACATTGAACAAATTTCAAGTCATGAAAAGTCATTTGAATGGCAGATTTTCAGCTGGAGCAAGCAAGACAGCAGGTCTATACTTATGTGGGCTTGTCTAATATTAGAAAGTAGTGAGACCTATTAGCCAATCCTGAACGCCTAGTCTAGACTAGGTCCTTCCATTGTCTAGTAGCCTTAAAGAGTCAGTCACGGAGGGAATTAGTTGGCCATAGTGAAGTTGCCCCAATGGAAAAGGTGCATTGCATGCATTTGCATATAACTGAGTGAACTGATGGAATTCAGAAGATGAGCAGTGGAATCAATCACCTGTCACTACTCACTAGTGACCCTACCCCGGGGAAAATCGAGGACACGTCCTAGCCATAGGCTAGCCTAGTACCGTCTAGTACGTTTTTCGACTCGGTTGCCATGGGATGCACGACGTTGCGAATGGCCAAAATGGAATTGAAATGCAGATTAAAGTTTGTTCATTCGTTGGAAGATGTGACCTGTGGGGTGAGGGGGTGCTACCACCGCAAATCCACTTCCATTTCTTGCGAACAGATTCGATAAGCGCATTAGGGGGTGGTTGGGGCTACGCGAGTATGAAAATGAAATTAGGATTTCTGATGCCTGAATGGACTCCTAGAATAGGTCTTTATTTGCTCTCCTGTGCCCCGAAACGTGGCTGGAAATTGGAAAAGACAGTCCGAACAGCCACAATCGACAATGGGCCTTTATGCAAATAACGTTTCAGAGGCCTGATTCGATCGCGATTAAATCGGGTTTAACAGCGATGCTATTTACATTGCTGATTGCTGGATTTGCAGGGATTAAATATGGAAACGTGCTGGACCAGTGGGAGTCATGCTCAGATGGCGCCACTTGCAGTTTTAAAATTCTGGAAGGGTATAGCTTCTCTCAACCTGAATCTTTCATAACATATAGTGTACACGGTGACAAAGAAAAGCAAGGTTTTCCTCCCAGAAAGACCTGCTTAAAATGTAAGGCTTCTCAAAGATATCTGAAATCGTAAAAATTTCAGGTATTTACTCTAGCATGCCGTTAGGAGATCTCCAAAGTGCTTAACTGTAATGGTGCAGAAGGTACGTTTATCTTCTGGGTCTTGGAAGCTTATGGATCAGTGGAGTGCTCAGAAAACTACAAAAATAATGTTTCAGAGAATCTTTGCTATATACCTTTACAACAAACCTATTAGACGTTGGAAATCTTATTTGTGCAGTGCATCACATCAGGGTTTTCTCTAAGTCTTTGTGGAAAGTCAGGGAATGAAAGGGAAATGTCAGGCAAATCGAATGTTTACTGTTAGCTTTTAAAACAATTTATGCATGAGACATTGGAAAATAAATGCCATTGCCATGGCATAATACATTAAATTTCATGTAAAATGTCTGGTAAATTATTTAAAACAAATAAGGGAATGTCGGGATAATCGACTTGATGATCATCAAGTGCTACTCGATAACAAAGCATAGCAAACTGGCATCTGAAGGTTCCATATTGGTGTTGTATACCACATTGCATGATGAGTTTAAGAAATGCGTGAAAAGGGTTAAGTTACTGAAACTGACTGATGTGACAGATCTTTAAGTGCTGAAGCATAGCAGAAATAACGTCTTAATGCTCCATATTGTTGCAGTATTACCCTGTTGCTTAATGGGTTTATGAAATGGGTGATAAGGATTAGTTCGGAGTGAAAGTAACTGATTTTCGTGGCATTTCAAGCAGAAAAGTCAGCGTAAAACGTTGAAAGCTGAATAGAAAAGGCTGCTTTTAATAATACATAAAGGATTTTATCAAATAAAGGACCAAATCGTGTTATGGAAACGTGCGATGAATGACACACCACATAGCATATACATGTAAGGGGAAGTGCATGATAGGGGTTGTATTATTTATACAGGGCGTCTCCGTAATTTGGTACTGTTTAGCGATTTTACCAGGCACGTTTAGCACAAGTTGTTGTCGATCACAACAAAATTGACAGTCCAAATCACACATGGGAATGTCCATACATAATTTGTGGCGTAATTCCAGTTGTACCATAGCGCTACATTTAAATTGATTTTAACGAAAACAGTTTTTGCTAAACTTGCATTAGTAGCAAAATCGAAGAAACATCACCAAATTATGCAAAATAGCCCCAAAAATTCGAAATGGACAATGTAACATAACAACATGAAATAATGACAGTTGCACCAGACCAAATTCAATTCCAGTGGTGGGAACAGTATGGAAATTTTCAGTGGCAGCACTGCATGACGTCACCTCAAACGTGGTTCTCAGCTGAACTGTGTTCCTCAGGGCTGGGAGAGTGGATACAAATCGGGAATTTGGATAAATTTTGATATGGTGGATACAAATCGGAATTTGGATAAATTTTGATAGGGTGGATACAAATCGGGAATTTGGATAAATTTTGATATGTTGGATACAAATAAATACAAAATAGTTATTTTAGGGTAAAGTGGATACAAACGATTTTGTGTTATGGAAGCCTTACACGAATAATAACCAAAATAATTACCAGAATAATAGGACAAATTCACCTCGATTCATCACGTAAGAACACTTTAGATTAAAATTTAGAGAAGTATAGTGACGTAGGGTTAAATTTCGTTCTCCATCTCTGAAGCTACTCAATAAGCGTTTTTCATAAGCAATCAATTTCACATGATGTTGATAATGTTCAAAACAAGTCATGAGTTAATTCCAAAAAAAATTATCAATAATCGTGATGAGTGGATACATTCGGATACAAATCAGTCTTGGGTGGTACATTTTGGACACACATCAGTCTTGGTTGGTATATTTTGGACACAAATCAGTATTTTGGTGGATATATTTTCGGATACAATTTTGGTTAGATCCCACTCCCAGCCCTGGTTCCTGGAACAAAAGATGGATATCCGGTGTTCTGTTGGTTTACAAACTAGTTTTAGTACTACCAGAAGCGTTCGCATCGCAAAAAGCAAACTAGTTTCGGTTTGTCAGGCTAGTTTCATAGGCTCGATGCGAACAGGGTGTTAAGAGTTTTGGCTTTCTTAGATGCGCCCAGAGGAGTGAAATGTGCACGGAAGATGTCCGGAATTTGCAGAATGCGGCGGCCATCTTGTCGCCGTCATATTTCGTTCCCTAAGCGTGGCTTCTTGAGTGGAAAATGGGAAATGGCGTTATTGGAATCCTTATTGAGTGCGCGGATAAAGAGCGCATTTTCCGCCCCATAAAATGTATCGCGATTTAAAATTGTTATTTGAGCGGTTCCTTTTTTTTTTCAACCGAAAGTAAAAAAGGCCCTTTTAAAGATGACTGCCTAGTGGTTTTTCTCGGCAATATTATTTCGATGTCTTTGCCCATTGCCAGATGCGGCGCTGTATTAATGGACAAATTCGGGTGCGCGTTTTTGTTTTTATGCCCCAGAGCTACGTGATTGGATTGTCAATGGTCGCCATTGGAGGCCGTTGGACCTATCTTTAGTGGAATCTCATTTTCGCAGCCAAGTGTTCGGCCAATTTCATTTGTCCAATTTTGCTGGCTGGCTCCCTCGTTTTTGATTTTATGGATATTGCAGCGTGCGGTTGCGCGACCTATCGGGAAACTGTTACTGACAAAAATTGAATCATTTTCCGATCATTTCACCCCCAACAGCATCCTTGATTTGAATTTTGGACGCTGATTTTGCCGGGTTGTGCCCAAGACTGGCTAATTTGCGCCACCGGCATGGTCCCCAGATGGCGCTGCAGACTGTCAGATTTTAGGCGCCATCTGTGGACCATCTACTGTAACTAGTTAATTCAGGTCATCTGTTGTGCATGGAAGTCATGATATTATCATTAAGTTCATGAATTTGTTGCCTGTTATCCATTCACTGGGAATTTTTTTACACAGATCGCTCAAGGAAGTTTCTCTTTGATTGTTACCTACCAATTTACTGTAGAACAAGAAATAGAAAATCGAATGTTGCTCTTTTGAAATCGACCTTCCCTTCGCTGTGTTAGATTGGGCATCAAACAGGAAAGGTTATAAAAGTTGCTAAGGCTTTGCTCTGATTGGGTGGATGATGACACATGGTTGTATACTTTTCATAACCTCATTGTTGGCACCAGTAATGCCATGTGGTGGGGTTTAATATGCCCAACCATAATTGCACCATTACTAATCAAATGCAATGACAAATTAACCTGGAATATAGAAATTACATGAATTCTATCTGAATACCATCTGAAATGTTAAAACACTAGCCTAGCGCCGCCATTGGAGATGTTCTGTCATTGTCATCTCTTGGTGGGATTAGTTGAAATGATAAGTGCCGTCACGTGGGTTTTCAAATGCTTTGATGATGACATAACACTTCCAAAAAGTTGTCAAAATAGAGCTTTACTCTGATTGGTGGGATGGTATCACTTTGTTTTATTCTATTAATTACCTCATAGGTCACATCATTGAGGGGTTGACATAAAACTGGAACGGTCCCATATTCTAGTTTTTAGTCATGGAATTTACAATTCCAAAAAGTTGTCAAACTCATACGACTTTATTCTATCAATACCTTATGGGCAACGTTAGTGATGCCATATTGTGAGTGGTAAATATACCTAGAAGAAGCTACCCTATTACATGACCTAATTAAACTCAGAATAGAGAAATTACATAATTCCACCTGAAAACCATAGCCACCACAGGGGACGTTCAGGTATTGTCATCACGTGAAGGGGTTAGAAATGATATCGAGTGGTGTCTGAAATCACGATTTTGTGATGACATGGTACTTGAATGTCTGGTTACGTCCCGATATTCTGGAAGACATTGAAGTTTCATTGCTCATGGAATTCATGATACCAAATCCAGTAGACACCATGTTGCCAAAATCTCATGGGATGGGCCAGAGAGGAGCAAGAGATGTTGGAGGCTGTGTCAGTGCAGAGAACAGTTTTTCCAATTACAAATATATGAGATTAGCCAACAGAGGAAGGAAGTAGTTTATTCATTCATAAGCATGCGTGGAAGGGGACAACCCTAATGCGTGCTGCGGCGAACGAATGCATAAATACGTAATGGCCGAATGTAAATACAAAGCAGCAGAAGTTTAAAAATGCTCCTTTTATTGTCCTCCTTTGGACAAAAAATTCGGTAATGATTTTTGCGTCTGCAAGAGGCAGCCCCAATGCCCAGTGAAGCAATTTCAATCGAATTTCGATTCCTGGCCTTTCAAGATGGCCGCCACAGCAGCCTTTGAAAGCTTCAGGGAGGCCAATTTTTGAAATTGATGCGGCGACATTGTCCGCCCCCGCCTCCCCTTCTTTTGTCCTTAATATTTGATTATTTCTGGACATCATCGCCAATCGATTTCCCCTCTTAATGGCGCTGGGACGGTGGCGCCACCCAGCGGCCAATGGTGTTCCTCGCGTGCCATTCTGCAATTAGCGCCACTTCACGGCCAAGGGTGCTTGCCCCCTCGTCCTTGATTTCTCCTAAAAATACCTGGCTTTTTGTGAACTTATTGCGCCATTGCTCACCAGGTGAACGACTGAATTTCTCTTGTCTTTCGGATGGTCCAATAGAGGACAAATCCGCCTTTTTTTCCACCAAAATTGCCACTTTTCAATGGGGTTTACATGGTGACTACCAACTTGGAAACTTAAGGATATTTTATTTGCAACCAGGAAAGCTCAGGGAGCTTTATATGCAACCTGGAAAACCCAGGAAATTTTAGTCAATCTGGAAACCGCGGAATTTTATATTCAACTTGAAAACCTCAGGGAATTTTATATGCAACCTGGAAAACCCAGGGAATTTTATATGCAACCTGGAAAACCCAGGCAATTTTATATGCAACCTGCAAAACCCAGGGAAATATAGTCAACCTCCAGTGGACGCCTCAAAAAAATTTAGTCAACCCTGGGGCCTCAGTTAATTTTGTCTTAAACCTGCAAACCTCAGGGAATTTTGTGTTAAACCTGGAAGCCTCAGGGAATTTTGTATTCAACTTGGAAAATCTCAGGAAATTTTATATGCATCCTGGAAAACCAGAAAATTGTAGTCACTCTGGACGCCTTAGTTATGTTTGTATTTAACCTAGAAACTTCAGGAAATTTTATATTCAACCTCGAAAACTGGGAATTTTGAATTGAAGCCTGACATTTTTGACCAACAAAATCGTATATTAGGTTTGTTTCTTATAATTCTGATAAATCAGCAAAGAATGATTGGCTTTTGGTAATTAATTCTACCTCAGGGTTATACTTTTGATTCACAAAATCAAGGTTACCACTTTCTGGAAAGTCATTAAATGGAAACGTGTCATGGAAATTGTGGTACATGTAGTTGAATTGAACAGTTTTTCATTTTTTATAAAAATTTGCTATAAAATCCATCGTTCTTTATGGAAATTTGGTATAAAATCCATTTTTTTTCTTACTTCAAAAAAATGTGGGACATTCGTCATCCTGTTATGCAAAAATAATTCGCCTAAGGCGTTGTTTAGCCAAAATTGGTAGGGCATGGTTCTGAAAATGAACGCCGCTATATTCTAATAGACATTGAACATTTTTTGACTTCAAGAAATGGAATTTCATGGAATTTGAAATACCAAAGCCAGACACCCCGGATTTATTTCTGAAATTGTCTAGACCTGCTTTATAATTGGTGATGTAGTTTATATTCAGATAAAGCCCTTAAAATTTCTTTGGTTATTTAAAAAAAATCATTTCAGGGAAAATATGCCTAAAATCATTTCTTTCTGGTAGTTTTCAAAGAAATGGTCATAAAATCCACCGTTTGAGATCTTGTTTTTCATCTAAATCAAGTTTTTGAACCTGGAAAATTATACTATGACCATGGAAATCCTGCAAACAGAGAATTTCATTTCCACTAATTGGTAGGCACCATGAATGGGGTTTAATGATGGAAGAATTCGACTCAAGAGGGCCTGTTTTTTGATGTCATCCCACTCTTCCAAATCCATCTTGCTTGGCAGATAATCACCGATTAGCGAACTCGACGTAGCGCGAGCTTTTAATGAACCACTTGTAGTAGTTTCATTGGGTTTTAATAAGCCCCCATTTCGAGCACATCCTCTCTGTTTGTCTAATTAATCCCATCGTGCGGGCTGTCGAGCGGAATGGATGAAAGTAGAGAGAGTTAGTTGCACCAACGCCCGTTAAGCTAATCGAAGATTATCTGATGGAGAACGACTTGGAGGATGCATGGTATCTGGTGATCATGGCTGGCACCGAATGAGTCGTTAACTGTCGTTGGGAATTAGCATCACACTCGCTCTTCCGTCAATGATCCACTTTTTATTGACATATAAATTCACTCTTATTGTCAGTAAAACTCGCGCCCGCCATGTTGTCACGATGCCAGACGTTCCAAAGGGTTGCCTGGCTTCGTCTTTTAATTCGGTTTTCTGAAATTGTTTACTTATTTCGAGTTTGGTGACACTGGGTGGACATGTTTTCCTTGGCTCAAAACTGCCTTGAACTTGGGATGGCAAGGTCGTTGATGCCGATTGATTGTAACTGCAAATCGATTACAAAAACTGTTTGGCTATTTCGTCTGGTAGGGTGGCAAATGTCCTTAATGTGTAAGTTACCCTGTTACAAATTAAGACAAATTTTGTACTTTTGTTATTGTGTTATACAAGTCACTTATCCCATAGCGTCTACTGTATAGTATGCTGGAGCAGGGCATATTCCGAAGTACAGCCAATTATTGGTCTTTCAGTAGATGCCAAGATGACATTGCAAACAAACCAATTCGCAAGTTTTGAAATTTAGGACTTAAGCTTTTCAAAGTACATGCAAAAATTGTACATTAGGGTTCATACCGTCAGGGAAACGAAATGTGGCTAGGGAAATGTTGACATTTTTTCCATTACGCCAGGGAAAACATTCCGAAATTTTGAATTTCGTTTTTTTGACTTTATGAAATCAGAAAAGAGGGTCCGAATGTGACTTTTAGTTGATAAGTCAGGGAAACGAATCAGATTTGGTCAGGGAAAGTCAGGGAAATTGAGTTGCAAATTTTGGAATGAACCCAATACATGGTTCTCCAAAATGTTCTAAATGTCAAAACTTGGAATTTGACTATTTTATTCAAAAAAATTCCTAAATTTCATAACTTGGGATTTGACCAAGGTAATCAATTTCAAATCTTGGAATGTGTTTGACGCTCTGATCTTTGCTGACAGGCCAATAAGTCTGTACATGTATTTCGGAATATACCATAAACACTTTGGTAAAAGTGGGCTTCTCCTAAAGGCTCGTAGGCTGGCAGTGATTGCCTGGCGGTTAGGGGCAGCTAAATCAATTTCATGTTTAGATTAGTTTAAGTTAGCTTATAAAAACTGCAAAAAAATGCTAAAAATAGTAAAATCCAATTAGGTAAAGTTTGCTAGAAAAAAGGACCACAGAATAACACATTTAAATAAACACTACTAGATTAGGACAAACAAATACAAAAAGATTAAATCGCGACAGCTAGGACAAGTAGACGTTTATAATGTATTTTGCACACTTGCAGCAAGGCATGACCCAATATAATTTGCTGATTTTTCCAACATGGTAGAATTTCATTTTACCACCTTCAGATTACAGTAATGGTGCACTCGTGTTCACGACCTTAACCTTAATCTTTGAACTTCATAAGAGTTGTGGCAAACAAGTTGGAACAATACTATTGTACATGTAAATGTTATCTTCAATTTCGTTTTCAACCATTTAATTTTCTGTTCTTTTTCGTTTTCAGGTAAGCTTATAGTGCATTTGGACCAATCTGAAAACCTGTTCACAACGGCCTGTGCTACTCCTTAATTCATGGCCTCGCCTCCCACCCTTCTTCTGCGACGTCCTGGCCCATTCCCATTTTCAAACCCTATGCTCTTCCCTGTCCTGGGTGGGAAGGTGGCGTTCACCAATGGCGGTTTGACCACTCGGACTCTGCCCATCAAGGTAATGCCACTTCTCGCAATTCGGTTTCGAGACCTTCGTGTTCAGTAAATGTTTGTGCAGTAGGAATCTTAATCTTCGCTTGGGAACGTGGGATATCCAAGACGTTGTGTTGCTGCAGCACCAGAAATTAGTGTTGACGTTTGTGGGACGGTTCGGGGAATGTTAACGAGAGCATCTTGCAGGAATGCCAAGTGTTTGACACAAAAACACGACAACACGCCATCTGTCAGTTTGGAGAATTGAAATTTGTTGGGCGTGAAGTAGTGAAGGCAATGAATGGGGAGGAAGAACGTGTTAGTGACGTCATGGCAGATCACTGAGTAAAAAATAAACAGGGTGTCTACTGAACTAATTTCAGAATTCCAAGATGTTTCCTGGGTTATCAAGGGCTTGTTCTTTTTTCCCAGGACACGATATAAACTGACCTAGTATTAGTTAGGCTATTAAACATTGGTTAGTTTCTGCATGTAAATATGGATACCAAAAAATGGGGATTTTGGCGAAATTTTTGGCAGCCTCATCCAAAAAGACGGATTGTAGCCCACATTTCTCAAAAAAATGCGTTTGGTGCATTTTCACAGAATTGCCATACAGATAAAATGTCGGATTTTAAGTACTGTTACTGAAGTTGATTTTTTAGTCCCACTTACTATTTGAAATTGAAAATGTCAAGGATAACGAAAGAAGTACAGGATATTTCCAGTATCAAAACTGCTGGATTTTTTGCCAAACCCATATTTTTTCCAAAAAAAAAGTGTTTGGTGCATTATTTGAAATTCAAAATTTATATGACTTGGAAAGAATTCCAGGATAAAGTGTTGGGTTTGGTGGCAGACCTACATTTCTACGCAAAAAAATGTTTGGAAAAATAATGTGGTTGATATTAAAGTCCGACTTCCAGTATGAAATTGAAAATTTCCAGGAGTAAAAATTGCTGGATTATTTTGATCAATTTTGTTTAAAACTGCCTGCGGCATCTTTTGAAGACTAATATTTATAAGAATTTTAAAAACAATGCATTGTCTTAAAAAAATCATTTCCATGAAAATACACTTAAAATCGAATTAAAAAAAATTGCTTATGGCATTCTCTTAAACATTGATATCAAATTTTACATCAGTTTTTTTTAGAAAAGCAAGCTGAAATCCACTATTTGTGGTCTAGTTTTGTAAAAAAAATTACCTATGCGGTGTTATGAGCTGCACTGTTATAGCTCTTGAAAGTTAATTTTTCAAAAAAAATACTGAATAAAATGTGAAAAAAATCAGATATTTTCATGCGAAAAAATGTGAAAAAAACTCAGATAATTTCATGTATAAAAGGTGAAAAATATTAGATTCTTGGATGTGAAACATTTACACTAACTGGCCACCAGCCTTCGCTGGAGCTAACGGGCGTGACGTTGCCTTGAGACGCCATGTTTGGCGACGGTGGCTCGCCCCGCGGCGGAGGTGGGCGCACAAATAAGCGGTGATGACGCTCGGCCTTGGACGGGGGCGAAGTCAGTTGCTTTTTTCGTGCTGTTTGCCAGCCTGAGTGAAAGGAACCGTGCCGGGATGGTCAAGGATTTCGGCCATGAATGCACGGGGAGTTGCCCCGTTTCAGAATCTGCCCAATTTCTTTGTTCCTCCTGCCCTCGTCCGCCCTTGAAAAAGGCGAAGTGAGTCACGAGGGCCACCAGCTGGTCCTGGGGTGTGGGTTGTGGGTTCGGACTGCAGCGCCCCCTGGGCCGGTTCCCAACCCGGGCTAACTACGCTTCAGCAGGGGGCGCTGCAGGCCTGGTGCGGGAATGTTGTGGCTTGGGAAATTTCATTGGAAATGAATGCAGGATTCCCACTGTCTGGAAAATCAGGCAGGGTGTCTACCTGCCATGGAAGTCATGAAATGAGATTCAGGTCATGGAGAAGTCAAAATTTACATCCGTCATGGAAGTCATGAAATTTACAACATGGTCACGGAATTGTTGTCTTTTGATTCACAAAATGAAAATTTGGGTTTGAATTCTCCATTTTGTTGGAAAATTTCATTAGAAATGAATGCAGGATTCCCACTTTCTGGGAAATCAGGGAATTCGTGAAAATGTCAGGGCAATTGAGATAGTTTCATCAGCTAATTAATTAGTCATCTTTCATGAAAATGTGGGAAAAAATCCATTATTTTTCTTATTTTTTAAAAGAAAATAGTGTAAATGTCAGGGAAATCGACTTGAGAATTTGAGTGGAATCCCTGGAATACTATGTAGAACGAAGAACGTTCCAACACTACTCTCCATGGTCAATGTCATCAGAGGTCAGAGTGTCCAATGTTCAAAGAAGTCATGGGGTTTACACAAGGGTCATGGAATTTTTGCCTTTGATTCACACGCATAATAAGAATTTTGCTGAAAATTAATCATTTGTGTTGCAGTTTTGCAAAAGATTTTCGCTTTCAGCGCAGCGTTTTGTACTGTACTTAAATGTTCAGCATGTGTTACTAAATTAGAATATTAGTTGTGGCCTTGTTACAAATTTATGCCAAGTCAAAAATAGTTGACCATTGATCACGTGTATGCACATGTAATCATTGAAATTGGAAGTTGGGGAGGAAGATTGTGATGTGTGCTAAAAGTAAGGTAGGGGATTTGTCTGAACTCTGAAAATCTCTTATTTTGAGATGACAAAACTTGATTCTAATAGGCTTTAAACAATTTTTAAGTCATGAAAGTCCTTGAAAAGTCATGGAATTTATACTACCAAATCCAGTAGTCACACCGGAGGTCTTCAGCAAGAACATTTCAGAAATGTGCAGCCGTTTCCGGCACGGGAATGTCACGTGCCATTGCTAGTCAGTAGGCACGCGTGCCAGGCTGAGGCTGGCAATTCCAATTAGCATGTTTAATTAGCGAGCCAGTAACAGCTGTCCATGGTTGCTGCCTTCGATGGTCATTGATTATTTGGACCTTAATGGGGGCGCCAACGCGCCATTCTCGGTTTCAATTACTCGAGTCGGGTTTAACGCGCATTAACCGCCGCATTAATGGCGCTGATGATGCGCACTTCCGGTCCGTTTGAAATTCACCAGCATGGGCTCGGATTTTAAGGGGTTGATTACTTCCTGGGGGAGATTGGAGCTTACTTTTTTTTGAATTGAAGGACTGTCCATAAAGGAGTCCAACTTTTTTATCCCCTATCTTCCTACATCCCAAACATGGGTAAATTATCCCAAAATTGGACAAGTGGTTTTTCATTGGGTAGTGGCATTCCTCTGAATTGTCTGAGGGGATGCCCATTTATTTTTGTCACCCAAGCCTGATCACATTTAAATACCGTAAATCAAACTTGTATAACCCCTTCACCAAGGTGCTGACATTTCTTTAACGTCCTAAAGTGTCATACATGTAAGTGGACTAATGACTGCACTAATGACTAGCTTCCGTTTTTGCCTTGGCGGATGTTTATTTTTCTGTAGTTTGCGAGAAAAAATTGTCCGTGGGGGACACCTGAGGGTAAACCTCGAAACTTGATATCTATATGTACAGAAAACCCAAAGGTTAAATTAAGTTAGTCTTGGATACCGTATTTTCGAAAATTTGCTCGTTATATCCGAATAGTGTGATCGTTATAACCGTAAACGATTCTATGGAAATCTGCATAAACCAAATCTGCTATGGCAATTTACTCGTTTGGGTAGAATGTACTTTCTGACAAGCTGTTTTGGCTAGAATGTACTTTCTGGTAAGCATTTTTGGGTTGAATGTACTTTTTGATAAGCTATTCTGGATAACAAGTACTTTCTGATAAGCTGTTTTAGGTAACAAGTACTTTTTTATAAGCGGTTTTTGGATAATGAAGTTAATGGAATTTGTTTTCATTTTCTGTTGCTGCAACGTATTTAGGGGCGAGGTTGGGGTTTAGCTAAACGAGTCATTTTCTTTTATTCATGTGAAAATGTTGGTTAAGACATAATATGTAAGCCAGTTTGCAAGAAGTTCTTTTGAACATGGGCTTGCGTTTAAATACGATCATTTTTGCTCAATTTGTTGAGCAAATTGTGCTCTAACCGAATTTTTTCAATTAACGAATGTCATCAATTGGGGGAGGGTTTTTTGAAAATGACGAATCTTGATGTACATGTAAGGAGAGTATGACAGTAACCATTTTGTGATGACATACTGTATTACATGATCGCCTCCAGAACCCACAATCACCTTCCATGTTCTGGCGCCCATGCGGCCTCTAAGGTGTTATCTAGGTGGCAGCACCATTGCAGGTTGTCTACCGGTCACGGAAAAGTCACGAACTTTACGTCAGGGTTATTGAAAAGGCATGAAGATTAAAACAGGGTCATGGAAATTTTGTCCTTTTCGTTGATTCACAAAATTAGTTTGTGTTTAATTTCTTCATTTGTCAACTATTTCCGCAAAAATGTGGCCAATAATTAAGTCTCAACGGTGATAGATAGTTTCTTAAAATCGTCATTTTGCCATGACATAAAACTTGAACGGCCTCATACAGTATTCTAATAGGCATGGATATTTTTTTGAAGTCGTGAAAAAGCAAGGGAATTTGCAATACCAAATTCAGTAGACACCCGGGATAAGCTCTTTCTTGGATGCAGAAAAGTTTCAACATTTTTTTCTGCTATTCGCTCGCAGATGTGTGTGCACCGCAGGCCTTATGTTCCTTGGATGCAGAGAACATAATGTTATTCCCAGCATGTTGGAACTTGTTTTTGCTCGTTTTATAACGCAACACCTGCAACAGCTTGAAGAAAGACACGTCTCTCGTGGAGATGGGCCTGGGGTCGAAAGGTTCAAAGGTCAAGGAATACTGGGCCCCGTTACCCGCGGCAATTGGGTTTCTCGGTCTATTATTAATAGCGGTTGGATAAACACGAGCAGCAAATAAGTATGGAAAATCGATTTCTTGGAGCAATATTTGGAGAGCTGGGAGTGGGAGCGTCGTCTCATCCCGCTCTAATTCACTCTCTCGTGAGCCTCCTTGTCCTCCCAATTCTCAATGACCGGGATTAATGCGGGCTATAAAAGATCGGAACCTCCCTGTTTTACGGATTTATGGTGGCCGAATTTGTCGCCTTTATGAGGACGAGGGTGGGGCTGCTGCGGATTGCCCAACTTTGATGATTTTGTCCTTCTGCTGTTGAGAACTCAGGTTTGCATCATCAGTCCATAAACTCAGCATGACCTTTGAAACCAATGATGCTACATCCATGTATTAACATGTGGAGCCTTCATTCTTCAGAGGAAACTTGGAAAGCAACTTGAGTTTTCTTGGAATTCGTCTTGGTTTGATCATTTATCCACCATTTATGATAATCTTTTTTTTTCAAAAAAAGTTGAACGACATAAGGGATTCTTTAACAGGGTGTCGACGGGTCATGGAAAAGTAATGGAATTTGCAATACCAAATCCAGTAAAATCCACCCTGTTTTTTTTTTAAATGTTGTTATTCCTTCGTTATTTACATGTTTAAAACATATTCGCAAGAAAATTTACAAAGTAAAACTATTTTTTTCGTAATGACGTTTCCATAAAATTCTTGTCTAATAACTAAGGCTTCCTTATAATTGGTAACATGTTTCATAAGTTGCACAAATTGATCGCTAGTCAGTGTCAAAAACCGAATTTGCGTCCCAAAAGGTTTGAAAATCAAGTGAACCTGGAAAAATGCGAATATGTCATGACCCTGGATAAACTGGAAAACTCAGGGAATTTCGTTTTGAAATTTCAGAGGTTAGCAGTCGCCATGAAAGAGCTTCAGAGGCAATCTGGCTTGAAATCTAGATGGCGGCCAAGGGTTCGCAGGCTGGCCTAAGCTAGCTATTCCCAATAAAGAAAGAGTGGTTTTTAGGCTTCGACGATCTGCTGTTTTCGTCAAAAAACTTTTTCGCCACTCCAAAGTCCACCATCTGGTTTTTGGAAGGACGAAATGGTCGTGCAAAACGGCACCAGATCCCCGTTCTCTTTATTTTAGTAGTTGCAGGAATGCGTAAACATTTGTCAGGTTTTTTTTACAAGCTTCCCGAATCGCTGTTTGACGTTTGTTAACAGTCTCTATTTTTAAAAGTTATGGCCGCCATAAAATAGGAGCCCCACGTTGGTAATGTGAACTAAGGGACTTCGGAATTTGTCCTGCTCTGCCATCCACACTATAAGGAGGTGGGCTTTTACTGACGGCTCGTATGCTGGCAGTGATTGCCTGGCGGCTAGGGGCAGCTAAGTAAATTGTTTGGGTTAGCTGTTGGGCAGTTGAGCACTTTGGCCAAAGGTCTTGAAATCCTTCTTGCAGACATTGCTGGCAAGTGCTGACAGACGGTCTCATTATTTTTTCTTAAACTCAAAGTGCCTATCATCTTAGTGGTGAGGTGGGTCAACCAAATAAAAATACGTTTAAAATCGATCATTTTTGATCTAACGTATGTGTAATTGCTGGATAAATTTGCAGCACATTAGCAATACTGGTATTGTATGAACATTTTAATAAGATTATTCATGAATGATGAATGATTACTGTAAAATGTAAGTATATGCAGTGCACGGAATTAAAATCCTGTGTCAGTACAAGCCTCGTTCCATGGATGATCAACTTTCAAAGGTTCTACTTTAGTGTACATGTAACCATCGAAAATCTACGACTCTTGATCTGAGCCCTAACATACCCCTTGTAGGGTAGTGGTCCTCTGCTGGACAGAATACTTGTACATTGCAAGACGAGAAAAGGTCACGTTAGGGTGCTCAAGTTTTTGACACCGAAAATACGAGATAATTGAACGGTTATCCCTGTAGTTTATTTCCATCGACATTGCTCTTGGAGCAAGTCCAGAGTTTTCTCCAAAACGTTGTTTGCCCCGCTGGTGGCACCGTAGCCTCTCGACCCCCAGACCGGGCTTTGGGGAAGGGGCCCGGGTCAGCTTCGTGCCTCGGCATTCCTTTTTCTCCCCCCTCACCAGCCGATTGTTTTCTTCTGGCAAACACCAGACAAAGAGAGCTTGTTGTCCAAAACGCAAGCAGCAGTTTTTGCAGGCCCACGAAGGACTGACCTTGGGCCGAGGCGAGGGTTGTCCATGAAGGCATGGCGTTTGCTTGGCAATGGTGGCTAAGTTTAAGCGCCCTTCGGCAACTTCCAATGGGGAGAACCCGGTTTAATTCGCTGTTTTTATTATCCGCTTTTATTTGCCTTTCAAATCAACTTCAACATGGCCGCCATGGCTCTAGGGAATTGAGGGCATTTGCAACCTCGCAATAACGTCAACGAAATCGAGTTTGGGTCCGAAGAGGGATTTTCGATTTTGGGATGAAAATGTCTGCGTAAAATGGAAAAGATGGTGGATGAGCATCTCTTTAACGCGGTTGCCAGCAATGAATGAAAGTTTAGCAACATGCATCATGGTGATCGATATCTGATGGATCAGGCATGCAGCCAGTGTGAAAAATTGCAAAAAAATGTGAAAATTTATGCCTTTTATATGAAAAATGTGAAAAATTGGGTAAAAATGACAATTTATGTCAAAAATTCATTTCCAATGAATTTCACGAGAAATCCAGCTTAAAACTGAGGAATCCCCTCCATTCAGGTCCTTAATTTCATAAAAAACGTACTAAAATTTGATTATTTGTATCAGTTTATCAGTTTATTAGAATCTTAAAAATAATGCATTTTGTCTTAAAAATGTGAAAAATTGTGAAAAAATGACGATTTATGTGAAAAATTTATTGGGAATGAATTTTACAACAAATCCAGCTGAAAACTGAGCCATTCCAATTCATTCAGATCCTTAATTTCATAAAAAAAAAAAACGTACCAAAATTTTATTATTTGTATCAGTTTATAAGAATCTTAAAAATAATGCATTCATGTCTAAAAAATCATTTCCATGAAAATACGCTTGAAATCCATTTTTGGTCGAATTCTAAAAAATAATTTCGCCTACGAGCAGAAATCCACTTTGTGGTCAAGTTTTGTAAAAAAAAAAAGATTACCTATGGGCTAATGGCGTTCTCAATATTTTAGGTGGGTCTAGTCCTGTAGTTTGAGATGCACTCTTATAGATCTTGAAATGGCTATTTTTTCACCAATACTGTATTTGTGTTAAAAATGTGAGAAAAAAACCAATAATTTTATGCAAAAATAAATGTGAAAACCAGAAAATTGCATGTGAAAAATGTCACTCTTGGAAGTGAAAAATTGTATACAACTGGCCTCACGCCTGTGGATGCATCAGGAAATGATGAGCTGGAAATGGAAACTCTTGCAGATACATCTACATGTACATGCCGTAACCATTTCCAAAACCCAGGGAAAAACCTTGATCAAAGATGATGCGATTAGTGGGATTGGACTTTGATTACTGTCATCTCGCCAGAAAGCTTTGTTTGCGATGGACCTGATGTGTAATGCGCAGTGTCAAGGCTGGCTTCAAATCGACTCTGACAATGATGAATTTTCTATTGTTCAATATCGGAGGAGATCGATGTCAGTGTCACTGGGCTGACCTGTCACTGTAGCGTGATCAGCAGCAAATGAAAAGCTGGTTTCGTTATTCGTTCATCTGCGTTGATCTGGTGGATCATGTCGGTTGACCTGCCTCCTGACAGGTATAATATCCCTTAAATGATGCGACCTAATTTCTTTCATGTTGATTGGAATAAGTAGTGCAGTAACCAAGTAACGTTGTAAGTCAGACATGTAAGATACCTGAAGTTCGCTATCAATGAAACTAACCGTAAGGGGCTTTCACGCAGTCAAATAAAACATGAGGTAAAACAAACCTTGACAGGCAGAAGAATCACTAAAACATACGCGTATAACACAACATAAAATGCTTGTATCACCATTCACATTTGCAACCTCTTATGACTTTGGTGCACCTATCGGTCACTTTAGAATCAGTAGAAATCACAGTATGCGTCAAAATCTTCCGGACCCTACATGATCAGTATTTTACTGTCAGTAAAAAGCTCAGTATCATCGTTGACTTCGTTGAGTGAGGTTCCAAAGTACCAAGGATCGAAATGAAAAGCAAAAGCCTATTTGGGGACTTAACAAGGCTAATTTATCAATAATTTCAATACTCACTCGCAAACGGTACGATGATGATTGAGAAAAACAGCGGGAAATGTGTTCTCCAACATGTCTATTGGCGCAATACTGACAGATATACTGACGAACCCCCTTACACTGTCAGTATTACTGTCAATACCTCGATGCTGACAGTAGTTATCCGAAAATCCGGATAATCGTCATTATCGAACATCAATACATCGGTATTGCCCTTACACGATTCGTATTTGTCCAAACTGACAGTAATAATGCCTGTGTAGGAGCTCAAAATCCAAATAATCGTCATTATCAAACATAAATATTGCTATATTGCCCTTACACGATCCGTATTTGTCGAAACTGACAGTAATAATGCCTGTGTAGGATCCCCTGAAATCGGGATAATCGTCATTATCGAACATCAATACAACAGTATTGCCCTTTCACGATCAGTGTTACTGTCCGTATTTGACGAAACTGACAGTAATAATGCCCGTGTAGTGTCTCCTCAAGGTACCCTGTGTTTTCTTGGACATGTTCCTCGTGCGCTTGGCGTCGCTCGATTCAGGGCCATGCTTCGCGCGCCATCTGGCGTCGCCTCTGCCACTCGGGAGCTCGCTCCGGTCGCGTTTTCGAACGCGCCCTTGCGCCGCCCCGTTGGGCTTTAGTCGTTCCAGGCTCGCCATCGAACGCTCCCTGACTGGCCGACTCCGCTCCGAGCGCGCTCTCGTTCTTCCCGCTCCTGCTACTGCTGCTGCTGTCGCTGCCTCAACATATTCCGATTTTCCATCGCGCTTCCTTTCTGCCTTGTCTTTCGCTTGTCGTGGGAGTCTCGTTTTTCGCTTCGTCCTTTTCTCTCCGTTTTCCCATTCATTCATTCGCGTAAGTCTCGTTTCGTCGCCGTTTTAAGAAGCGAAGCAACAGATGAGACCAGTTTCACCTTCACCTTCTGTTCTCCACCATCTCTACGTTCCACGATTCGGATAACCGGAGTTTAAGGTCCGTTCAACTTTTGCTGGAAATTTTCTCGGAAATTCGACGGGTTTTTTTCCCCTGTGCTCGCTCGCTGCCACCGTACGTGCCTGCCCGAGAAGCAAAACTCACTTTTGTCGAACAGCAGTGTTTTTGAGACCAGAATTCGAATCCTGTGTTCGTAAGCCAGCTGTCAATTCGAAATTCACGTTCTGCTTGACCACGTCTGGACCGTGCCTTGATACCCCTGGAAACACGACGGCCGAATTCATGGTGAGTTTTCAAAACCAAACCCCATTCTCAATGATGGAAATGCGTGTAGAATAGGCCTCACTGCCTGCGGTTTATGCGGGCTTTATGTTGGTTTTTTTGCGCTAGCGACGCCTAGCGGGTGGCGAAAATGACGTTTTGGGAAATTTCATGTTCGGGGGTGAACCTCTGACTGGTTGTCCCATCTCGATGGATGAGATCCGCTCGAATCTTGGCGGATTCAACTTGCAGAAAATCTGCTTTGACAGGCGAAATCGGGCCCCGCTTATCCGAACTCTCTGCCGCATCTTGCCGTGCTTGGTGCGGCAGGCGCTAGGGGGCCGCTGCCGTGCTCTGGATCGGAGGGGGTCGTCCATTAATTTCAACCTGGAAATAATTTCTTGTGTTTAAAGTTGTCTGAGACGATATTAATCTTGGTGTCACAGGTAATGAAACTTATGGAAAAGATATCAGGGTAGTGGCAATTATGGGACTAATGCATCAATTGTCATCTAGTTTCGCAAAAAATTTCGCCCTTGTGAATCAAAGTAACTCAGACTTAATTGTGAATCAAAGAGTAAATCTCAAGACTTTTTGTATCAAAGGGTAACTTTCAGACTCGAATTAGTGAATCGAAGAGTAACTCTCAGACTTGAATTAGTGAATTCAAGAGTAACTCTCAGACTTGAATTAGTGAATTCAAGAGTAACTCTCAGACTTGAATTAGTGAATTCGAAGAGTAACTCTCAGACTTGAATTAGTGAATTCGAAGAGTAACTCTCAGACTTGAATTAGTGAATCGAAGAGTAACCCTCAGACTTGAATTAGTGAATCGAAGAGTAACTCTCAGACTTGAATTAGTGAATCGAAGAGTAACTCTCAGACTTGAATTATTGAATTCTAAGAATAACTCTAACTAGGGAATCAAAGAGCAACTCTCAGACAGCAGAGCCTGAGAGCGCTGTCAGCTTGAGCTGTTTACTCTCAGACTCAGGAATCGGAGAGTAACTCTCAGAGTTGTTTACTCTGAGACAAAACTCTTGTCCACTTGCCAGTTTTGAAGGAGACGTGCCTTAATAGGATAAGCAACGTTCAAGTAACACGTCACATCTGGGGGTAGGGTGCCACAAAATGAGCAGTTTTGTGACTAAAATCCATTGCTTCTGTTTCTAAATTCGATAAATGCCGCCTCGAATAAATGATGCACGCAGGGTTTGGGAAGGTCATCAAGAACATCGAATTATTGGAGAGGAAGCGAAATGTGAAGATGGCATTCAAAACGCTGACGTCGCGATCCACGTGACACACACTCGGCCCTTTGGAGTGCTGCTTTTTTCTACTTCTCGCCTCACGGATTTTCATTATCGTGCCAATATTTGCCCAATCTGTCGCCAACAAGTTGCCAGTTGTCATCAGTCGCCATGGCGACTGTGGGGCTCATCAATTGTCATGGCGATGGCGCAATTTTTCGGCTGAAACCAAACCAACATCTAAGCCTACACTGACTTCTTAGGTGCGTGGATTAAGAATTCTTTGCCTTAGCCTTTTTTATATTTTATTTGATCATTTTCCCCCCAATGAATGGATGCTCGCAGAATGGAGCCTTCTCAATGGCGCTCTAGGATGGGCAAGAAAATGGGGATTTTTTTCAACGATTTTTTCGTGCATTTTACTTTTCGCTGAATCTTTTATTGGCCTGCCCATAAGCGTCCTCCTCGCCTTCCACCGGCATTAATAATGATAAAAGGGGACCCACTGAATGCTGGCTGTTCTTGCCTTTTATGCGCCACTCAATGGCTCGGTTTGATGGGCTGAATGGCAGCCAGCAACTAGTGTCAAATATTGATGAGCTCGATTCAGCCAGTTGTTGCGCGCCCTGGTGGGGGAGGATTACTGACTCAGTCACTGTCTCCTTAAGACGTTGGCCAGATTTTGATTAGCAGCTGCTTGTTCTCTCCTATTTGAAAATTATCCAGTGGGACTAGCAGATTGGACTACTAGTAGGGCGAAAAATTGGTACGAAGACAAGGAACGTGAAAATTGGGGAAGATCAATTGCTCGATGTTGGCCAGTGGCCTTTGATGGGGGTTGACCCAGAGCAGAAGATGGTACAAACGACTATCGTGTGCTCTCACGGAATGTACATGTAGGCCTACATTAAACCTGGAAATCTATGAGAAATTTATATTCAACCTGGAAGCTCTTAGAATTTTATATGCGACCTGGAATGTTCAGGAAATTTTATATTCAACCTGGAAATCTAAAGGAATTTAACATTCAACTGGGCTAACTAAGGAAATTTTATTCTACTTGGAAATTTCATGGAAGTTTATATTCAACCTTGAAATCTTAGGAAATTTTATATTCAACCAGGAAATCTCTGGTAATTTTTTATTCAACCTGGAACTTTCTGGGAATTTTATTCCACCTGGAATGTTCACTTCAGGGAATTTTATTCCACCTGGAATGTTCACTTCAGGGAATTTTATATTTAACCTGGAAATCTTTAGGGAATTTAACATTCCACTTGGCAAACTAAGGGAATTTTATATTCGAGTTTTAATCATGTTTAGGGAATTTTATATTCAACCTGGAAATCTAAGGGAATTTAACATTCAACTTGGCAAACTAAGGCATTTTATATTCAACCTGGAAATCTCGGGGAATTTTATATTCAACCTGGAAATCTAAGGGAATTTATTAATTTAACATTCAACTTGGCATACTAAGGGAATTTGAATTGTAACCTGGAGTTTTTCATTATCAACATTCTAATATTTTTGCGCTTGCAAAGTTTCAGCAAATTTTTGTTTCATTTTTCTTAATTTTTTTTTATAAAACTCGTGTAGGGGAGTGACTGAAAAGTTGTCGACTTAGAAAGGGAAATCGACTTAAGAATTTGAGTGAGGATCTTGTTTTGCATGGAAAATGCTTCCAGGAGAGGTTGCCTACTTAAAATGTAATACATGTATTTGTGGCAGTTTTTCAGAAATTTCGCCTGCAGTTATAGTTAATTGTTATCATTGTGTAAATTTTTTTAAAGAATTAAGGACTAACAATCCAGGATTTGTGGGTTTTCAAAAAATTTGACTTACCCTTGAGTGATATTTTTCATCGTTTTTTTATAGTAATTTCACCAGTGGCATTGATGATTCCTGTATTATTATTATTATTATTATAGACATTTTGTATGAAAATAACGGCTAAACCTACATGTATCATTTCCAGTCTGTTTTCAAAACATTTCGTCTGCGACGTTTCCAGATTAAATATTAATATTACCAGGCATTTTTTATAGAATGTGGGCGAAATTCCCTCATTTCTGGTGTATTTTTTTCTACAAGTTTCTTTGGCAGTGAATGCTATGAATCACTAAGATCACCGTTAAGATTCTTTAATCATTATGTTGAACCTGGAAAATCGAGACTATGACCGTGGTTGCGCCTGTCTGTCCATGTGTCTGTTGTCCTGTCCCTCCTTATCTGAGAGCTATAGATATAAAACTTGTTTTGGGAACTACATGCATTTCAATGGAAAGTTTCTCATTATCTACTGTAATTGGTATTCTCATCTGGTTTAATGGGTGCATGTTATTACACATTTTAGTCACACGAGTCGTAATTTACTTGTGCTTAATGACCAATGTTGCAGTTGAACTCACTGTTTGATTGATTGCATTGTTCCCTAATTTGTCAAACCTAGTTTGAATGTAATGATTGTAATGTATTGGTTTCAGTCGCATTACAACCGTAATAAGACAGAACTAAAGACACTGAAACATTACTTAATCAGTGACATGGCTGGTTGGACATGTAATTGTTGCAAACTTAGTTACTTACATGTACATGTATGTTGTCACCTAAACATGTAGGCCTAGTTTAGTCTTACAAGTTGTTCATTTCCACCTGGTGGTAACCATGCATTTCATTTTGTTCTTTAACAGGCCTGGGTATCGATTAGATTAATTTTTTGTTTGTTGTTTTTCATCTTTAACGCATTTTTCTGACAAATTTTTCTGACTTGTTGCAATATGGTGCCTGCATTTTGTGATGGAATTAATTTAAGTCTTGGAATATTCGTGATGTTAGGATTAGGGTCATGGTTTTTTGTCTTTGATTAATTCACTGAACGAACATTTTAGAACTGTCAACTTTGGAATGAATCCTACTAATGCAACATGGTGTCCACTTTTTGTGATTGCAAGTCATGGAAGCCTTGTTGTCCTGATGACATTTATGACTTTTTATTCATTCACTGAATGAACATTTTGAAGCAGTCAAATGTTGACCTGTTTTGTAAACAGAATTTTGCATAAACTCGGCAAATTCCATGTTTCATATGTGCACAGAATAAGTATATTTCAGCCCTACTTTCCATTAGCGAAGAATGATACCTGGCCTAGTTGTCCTTTTTGTGCGTTTTTATTAAACTAACCTAGCCATGCAATTTCTGCATTAGCTGCTCCTTACGCCCAGGCAATCCCTGCAAGCCTACGAGCTGTTAAGGGAAACTCACTTTCTCATGGTATCCATGCTGGTTGCAGGGCACATAACGAAGTGCAGCGACAAACTTCGATCTAATTTTGAAACAAATTTCACCCAGTTAAATGTAATTGGGCTTGAATCAATTAGTGGGAAATTTTACGCCTTTGGCTGAGACATAAACATACATGTACACTATATGCCTATTTGGCAGGTTTGAAGATGGAATCTTGGCGAAAACCTAGAGCTGTATCGAAAACACTGTGCTAAAAGTGCAGCCATGTTTTTATAGGTGGCTGCCTGGTCTCGTTTCAGACCATTAGCTAATCAAAGTGAATTTTGCGGCGAAAACAAGCACCCAACTTTACGACATGGTAGAGGCAAAAGGTTGAGGCCAATCGACTATGATGTCGAAAGTAAAATCAGCCAAAGCTGTTTTCCACACGACTTCAAAGTAATGTAAATTTTGAACTGTCGAGGCTGGCTTGGAAGAGTAGTTAAGAAAATGGACCAGCTGATGCCGCCATCTTGGGACGCCCACGCATGGCATGAAAATCATGACAAATAAGCAGTTTCGAATTGCATCCGTCTATTATCCATTCTTGTTAAACCAACAGCGTGTTTCCTGTAGCTTGTTTTTCTCCATGTTTACTGTCGTACGTGACAGACAGGGCGGTAACCGAGCCAGACAGCACGCTGTGGAAATTAATTGGGCGTGGCTTCGACTTGCTGGTTGCCATCAGATTTGGTAGATTGATTCGGATTCAATGCCATGTTCAATTAATTCTTGTCTGGCCTAGCAGTCGTTCAACCTAGTGATCGGTCAAGCGGCTTACCACATGTGAAGTAACTAACATGGTGTTTATCAACATGGACAGTGGATTTTGAAGTCAGGGAAGTTGAAAATCTCATCACAGCAATGATTTGCATGATAATTCCACCATTCCCCTAAAACTCAGCTTTTCTGATAGTTTTTCAAAGAAATGTTCGTAAAATCCATCATTTGATTCGAAATCTATTTCAATTTTGATATCTAGTTTTTCAAGCTGTTTCACATATGGCGTTTCTATATTACTAAATGTTGCTTTCAGTAGAATTGTTGAATAATCATTAAAATGTATCGGGGTTCCCACTTTCTGTAAAGTCAGTGAATGTCTGGGAAATTGAGATACAGTGGTTTGCATCAGCCAATTAAGTACGGTAGTAATAATTTTTTATAAAAAAAAATTGCGATAAAATGCATCACGTTTATTTCTTTTAAAAATGTCAGAGAAATAACTGGAAAGTTGTCAAGGAAGTCGCCTTGAGAATTTGGGACTTAACCCTATATATTCGAACGGTAAATTGGAACAACCTGAAAAAATCAGGGGAATTTCAAATTGTCATGCAAAATTCAGGGGAATTTCAAATTGTCATGCAAAACTCAGGGGAATTTCAAATTGTCATGCAAAATTCAGGGGAGTTTCAAATTGTCATGCAAAAGCCAGGGAAATTGCAAATTTTCATGCAAAAGTCAAATTAATTGCCATAACCTCAAATGATGAATTGTATTTGTTAGTGATGCTGATCAATGCAATAGAGGGCGTATCTACATACAGCCAAGCGATAGTATGAGATTGCTGATTTGAGAAATATCAATGAGATTTTCAATTTTTGGAGTGATAAGATAAATTATCAGTAATTGGTGAATTTTTCAATTTTTTTTTCAATAGACAACTTTTGATGAAGTCAGGGAAGTTTTTCCTAAAACCTGGAAAAGTCAGGGAAGTTTTTCCTAAAACCTGAAAAAGTCAGGGAAGTTTTTCCTAAAACCTGAAAAAGTCAGGGAAGTTTTTCCTAAAACCTGGAAAAGTCAGGGAAATTTTGTCCTAAAACCTGGAAAAGTCAGGGAAGTTTTTCCTAAAACCTGGAAAAGTCAGGGAAGTTTTTCCTAAAACCTGGAAAAGTCAAGGAAGTTTTTCCTAAAACCTGGAAAAGCCAGGGAAGTTTTTCCTAAAACCTGAAAAAGCCAGGGAAGTTTTTCCTAAAACCTGAAAAAGCCAGGGAAGTTTTTCCTAAAACCTGTAAAAGTCAGGGAAGTTTTTCCTAAAACCTGGAAAAGTCAGGGAAGTTGAAAATTTTGAGTGGGAATCATGTGTTAGAATGCCATTACATGTACCACATGTTCATATACATGTATTTACTCGAGACTCAAAGCACTCAAGAACTGCGTAGGAGGCAAGTAAAGGCGCCCCTTTTGCTGGCCTTCAGACTGACTTTTGGCTCGGAAAATCGGTTTTTGACTTTGCGGTGGGCTGAGCCTGGGACCAACCGTGCAGAGGTGGCTGTTTTTGTTTCCAGAACAAAAAGCACAATGGAGTGGTGTGCCGTTGCACGACGCCGGTTAACCGAACTGCTGCTTTGTTGACTTTGAAGGGCGCGACCTTGAGCAATTTTTTTTAAAAACTTAAAAAGGAACCAGGCTAACTAGTTTGCAACCCTGCGGTAAAAAAAGCCTTCCGATCTGATTAAATGAAACAAGTGTTCCAATGTTTTTATGACTGCACATGTATGCGACAGTTTGTGTATATATGTATATAATAACAATAGATATACATGTAGTATTCCTTGCATTGGTATGTCATATTTTTGCATTTTCAGTGAAATCTGTCTTGAAACTTGGACAAGTCAGGGAAGTTGAAAATGTGGTTTCTGGGGAATTTTGAGCATGTATTGTCGATAAAATTGGGTTGATGGAATAATCCCTCCCTCAACGGTGTTCACTTAACTGAATGTAGGACACTGAGTTGAATTGAATTGAATGTACCATTCGTTTATACATGTAAGAACTTCCAATCTACATTGGATTCTGCGATGGAGATAGGATATTGGCCTTGTAGTCCATGGGCAACCATGGAGGACGTCGTTTTATGCAATGCCCCAAAGAAGCCAAGAGCCGAATTGGCTACGGTTAAACGAATTCGATTTTTTAGCCGAGGTTGTAGACCGGATACTCGAAGGCGATGAGATCATTTCTCGGCAATAATAGACAAGCGGAGGTATTGTCTTTATTTCAAGGTTTTCGTGTTTTTTACCCTCCAGAAGGCTCAAAAAGTCGATTTGGGAAATATGACGCACCTATGCGAGGCCTCCATTTCGCGCCACCTGTGGCCACTGAAACATCACACACCTCACATTTGGCTTCCGTTCTGAAACTAAACACTTTGCCGTGGATGCAAGTGTCGTGTCCATTGATTACAACCACTTTGAACTGCATTGCCCAATTTGACTGTTGCCATGGGACTTGGGAACTGACGGGCCTCACTGGGATTCTGAAATTGCCCTCATCCAACGCCCCCAAGATGGCCGTCAGTGCCTAATTGCATAATGGCTGCTTAATGATTCCTGTCAAACTCCAGCTTAATTAAACTTCCTGTGTCAGAGCTGATGCCCGAATTGAGATGCAGACAGCCTTGAAATTTGAAAAATCAATGGCCATCAGGATCTTGATGAACGTCGGACTTTTGATCAACGAACTTCTCATCTTGACTGAGCAATGACTGGAGCCAACTTCTGATTTCGACTGCTCAATGAGCCAAACGTCTGATCTCGACTGATTAATGTCGACTGATCAATGGGCGAAATTGCTGATGTCGACTGATCAATGGGCGAAATTGCTGATGTCGACTGATCAATGGGCGAAACTTCTGATCTCGACTGATGACTGGGAAAATCTTGTGATCTCGACTGATCAATGGGCCGAACACCTGATCTCGACTGATCAATGGGCCGAACACCTGATCTCGACTGATCAATGGGCCGAACACCTGATCTCGACTGATCAATGGGCCGAACACCTGATCTCGACTGATCAATGGGCCGAACACCTGATCTCGACTGATCAA
>JAQGAF010000350.1:0-56097 GCA_034687865.1 Kryphioiulus occultus
TCAGCAGACCTTACTCGAGTGCACGATTGACATAAATAGCAGCAATTTATGCGGGATAATTTTTTTTATTCACGATTTACTTGGTTCCGATTTCAATTACACTTTCCAGGTGTCGTTCTTTCCTCGTCGTAACCATGGCAACGGCTCGTTCGATTTTGGTTCGGTCGAATTCGATTTATTGATTTCCTGGAGATTGTAATTGAAATCTGAATGAAGTAAATCGCGAATAAAAAACCTATCAGCAAATATAGACAATATTTCTATCAATCTGATACTAAAGTAGGTACTGCTGAATAACTGCTAAGATAATTTATCATTCTATTGCATTCTATTTCTAGCTGTGAGAATCTAACTTTCACCTGCCCCGGGCTATCCGTCTTCACCTTAATGAATGAAAACTTGAGAAAATGTGGATGTTTGGGGAATGTTCAAAAGTTTGATTGTAGAAATCCTAAACAATGCTGTTAGATTCCCGGACAGTTTCTCGCCAGCAACTTATCCCCAGACAATTTATCACGGGGAGGCAGTTTACCCCCACAATGACATTTAGCAAACTTTAGTTCGAACTTGAGTTCGAGTTTGTTGAACTTTTGCGTTCGAACTGGTGTTCGAAGTCGATCTCAAGTTCGAACTTGAGTTTGACAAATTTCGAACACCATTTCGAACTTGCCATACTCAAGTTTAAACTTCTCATAGTCAAGATCGAACTTGTCATCCTCAGGATTGAATTTGCCATACACAGTACTCAAGTTCGAACATGCCATACTCAAGTTTCAACTTCCCATACTCAGGTCCGAACTTTCCAAA
The DNA here is from genome assembly GCA_034687865.1 of Kryphioiulus occultus. NCBI lineage: Eukaryota > Metazoa > Arthropoda > Diplopoda > Julida > Julidae > Kryphioiulus > Kryphioiulus occultus. The sequence goes on from JAQGAF010000350.1 coordinate 808, forward strand.
TACTCAAGTTCGAACTTGTCATATTCAAGTTCCAACTTGTCATATTCAGGTTCAAACTTGTCAAATACTCAATTTCGAACTTGCCATACTCGAGTTCGAATGTGTCAAACTTACCTAACCTAACATAAAAATGAAATTTAATTAGTTTTTATTCTGGCGATAAACTATCCCCGCAATAATGTGTCCTAGGCGATCAATTGACCAGGGATAAATTGCTGGTGATAAACTATCCGGACATAATGTTGTTAACGCACCAATAGGCTCATGCTCATCCTTGGCCACTTCCGTCTTCACGATGTACATTTGCAAGACAATGTGGAGTCCAGATTCGGTGAATTTTTCCAACATGTACAGAAAGTCGGCATCTTCTTTCATCTGCAGGGATTTCTTCACGATTTTCTGTTTCTCCCTGCGGTCGTCCGTTTTTGTTGCCTTATGAGCATGCTCCAAAACTTCGATGTATCTAATCGAATGAATCTACCTTGAATTTCTAAATACATTTGGCAAAGAGACGTGCGTAATAAGCTCATATGGTTGCTATGTTACACACAGTGTAATGCGTGGCAAAATAAACAATTTGTGATAAATTCCGAAATATACAATAAGGGCGATTCCTCATGCACATTATGGCTAGTAAATGTTTACAAGATTTATTATTCACAGTCATTGACATCATTGATTAACGTGTGTGCTGAAGCAACAGGGCGTCCATGTTTTTTTAATTTGCATACTAAATAAATTGTTTCACGCGCTTGCTTTACCTGAAAGCTGGTCCCAGTAGCAATACCATTAAAAATATTCGGAGTATCCATTGGTACCACTTTAGAGCCTGACCATATTTTATCTTCTCTTCCATATACCTTTAAATTGAGAAAAAAATCTGTTATTATTAAGGATGTTCCATCATGGTTCCATAAGGATGTCGCTTGATGTTCCATCATCATACATGTAATTTTCATTGAAAATATTGCAATTGAATTAAAATGCTTAAATAATCGACCGCAATAATACCAGTACAAATGGCACAAATTATAAAGCAATGTAGCTCTTTTTCAACCTTATTTAGCGTTCTAAAACAGGTCATAACACGCAATCATCAATATCTTGCACACACACATTTGATCAGCTTCATGTTTAAAATTCTCATCAGTATTTATGAAAAGCTACATGATCACTATTGCGTCAAATGCGCAGAACTCGTCACCCCATGCAGTGGATGATTTTCAGAAAATGGATAACAGACTATTGGAATTTAACCACGTCGATAACTACACCCACAGGAAGCTAGCTAAAAGGTCACTTGATTGACTAAACAAAATTTAAATTCGGTGTAATTCGTAAAAAAATGAAAATGGGTGTAACATTGATAAGGAAAGGAAGTTGGAAAAGTATAATTAACTTATTAGATAAGATAAGTGTAACTCTATGTTAGTGGAACGGTAAATTGGTGTTAATGCAAATAAAATTGTTTTCTGGCAGATAATATTTTATCAACACCGCAAATATATCTCGTTAATTTAATAAGTAGTTTATGATTCGTAGTTAGCGTGACGACCGAAAAGCTACTGTGGCTTATAATTCGCCTAGTGTGAAAAGGATTTATGTTTAATTTCTCTGGAGAATAGTGTACAACTTGTGCGGCTACTTCTGGTGTAGTGATCATTTTATCGAGAAACCATTTATTAACAATATATCTGGATGTGTGTTCATTTAGCTCTGATAATCAAATTGCATTCGGAAGCACTTTTATAGCAACAGGGGTACAAGAATGCATTTGTCATAAATAATGCAAATTTGGGTGGCTCTCAGTTCGACATTTTGCGCCTCAAATATGCATAAGGAATTTTATGCAATTAGGCGAATTATAAAGAGGAATAAATTGTCTACAAAACACATTTTTCCGATTTTAAATAGGACATTTGGTTTCTTACTCGATTCATGCAGGTGAGTCGATTTTTTTGCACTCAAGTGTATTTGGCAGTAGTAATGAGAAATTGGATGTTACGCATGATTTTTCTTATACCCAACTACATGTTACGAGCCTACATCAACTTACCACACGACTTCAAACAAGGCAGTAACAAGCGGTGGACCGAGGGTAATTCCCATTATGATGAAAAAATACACGTTATAATGCGCATACTCCGGGTCTTTCTCGATAAACATGGTGATATACTTTTGAAAAATGAACAAGTTGATCGTGTAGTCCAAAAGGAACATCAACGTGGACAAGAGACAGAGCCCAAAATCAGCATAGCCCAGTTCCAGCGGATATTCCTTGCCAACTCCATCAATGGGTTGGTCAGCCGTTAGCTTAACGAGCTCCTCATTTTCAGGAACACTGTTGATGGACAACTGTTTTGAGACAACACCAGCAGCCTTCGGTGGTTTGAATTCATCCTCCGATGACCTCGCTGGCTCAGTCTCAGTTTGGCACTTAGTGCTGGTTTCACTGACTCGGCTGCTGGTTCTGGTCACGAAACTGGATTTTTCAGACCTGTCACTAACCGGCCTTTCGGAGAGATTTTCAGGCTCCATCCTGACTGGTTTAAAACTTCAAGCACAAGAATCCAGAATGAAAGCAGCATTTATGTCCATGTCTGCATGCTAGCTCCAGGTAAGGTACCGAAAACAGTGTTCGGCAATTTCTTCTGCAAAGTGATTGCGCACAAATAGTACAATGTTCATTAGATATCGTGCGGGTAAATACGTGGATTTATCAGTGTTGTTGATTAAAAACTATCTTGCGTTGTGACACCGTGCCTGTAAATACTTTGTTAGAGCGAATATCATCCAGGATCCTGAGAACAAATGTTGCATAAGTGAATGTATTATTCATTCACTTTTAGTCTTCCATTTCTATCCTTACATAAGTATGCCATCCATGGCTGTCATTTACCGAAACAGATTTAAGATAATCCCTTCAGTATGACAGTATTTCCAAAATGGCTGGAAATCGAGACATATCTTATCAATAAATACAAATTATACAAGGTGACTAGCATGACTGGAATAGCAACGTCCCTACTATTCATCATGGCCAATAGTGATGATTTCTTGACGAAAAAGAAAGATAAGAAGTCCCAGAAGGCCGAAACTGAAGGTTTCGAATAAATCTTAAATAAATGAAGATAGGCAAAATAAATAAGGAGTCGAGGGCAAATAAGCGTTCCAAATATAATTTTTAAATTATTTACTGCGCGAATTACATAAGATATATTTGAGTAAATGTTATAAAACTGCAGCCTGATTGCACTCAAGGAGAACGGCTACATTAGACTTTGCTAATAAAAGCAAAACAAGTACGCAGAAGAGGGCATATGGTATTACACATATATTAACACACCTTAAGTTTTCAGAATATATCTCGATTTACTGCAATTTATTGTGAGCCTCGTGTAAACATTCAACCTTATGTTGTCGGGGTTACTTTTCTTGCTGATAAATATGGAATGGTGTTTGTGATAGAAATACAGGATACAACAAGTCTGCGGCTCTGAGCAACCATGATTTCTTAAAAAAAATTGCACGGCTTGCAAGTTAAAATTGATTTTCTGATATCATATGAGTAGCCCAGACATTGTTTATGTTGTAAATGTGAGCTATATACCTCTATTTATATAATTTTAATATCATTGTGTTTTTTTTTCAATAAAACTTTAAAAAATGCATGCATATAATTAATTGACTGGGACAAATGTATGGGACATTGCTTCTAAGAATAGATTGTCATTGTGACATCGGGACTGATTACCAATAAAAACTTCCAAGAATTTTGCAAGTAAATCAACCTAAGCAGATGATTGTTAGACAATCCTGTAATTAAAATCATTAAAATTAACCAGATGATATTTCTCACGTTTTATCCGTTAAGGATTCACCTTTGATACCGCTCAGTAAATACTTGTATATACTGTATATCAGAATTACGCTATTGATTTTCCCATACAGTTTCTATCTACAAAACGAGGGCACTATGCAAATAAAATTGGAAGTCGGCAGTTCTGACACGAGGTCATCTATTACATAAACAATTTCATAGATAGGATACCAGGTATATCGCGAGTAATATCGCAAAATGCTGCAGTATTTGTTAGGTTTACAACTTCAATCCGAAGTGAACACCGTAACCATTCAAGTAAATCCCAAGTCCAAGATCTTGGTTCGAATACCGGTCCAACAAATTTTTGCTATTACCCTCACCATTTGTATTTTGCCAATAATGAGAACACAAACATGAGAAATCACAGTGACACTTTCATAGTTTAAAAAACTGCATTTATTACCACGTTCTGCTCACAAGTTCAATGCATATCCACATAATTTCATTCACAATTATAAAAACTACGGGATTTGTGGAGAAATCCGCGTCAAAGGTAAAGCCTGAAAATGTCAAAAATAATTTTCAAACCATTTTAAAAAGGCATTATGAGGACCGGGAAACGAAGTGAACGAAAAAAAAATTCTCGGCAAGCCAAAGAAATATCAGGACCACCGCAACAGACGCAAAGAAATAAGGTTTAGTCCACTACTGACAAACTTGGTTAATTCAAAAATAGTATCTACTCGAAACTTTAAAACTCGAACTCGGTAATGCGCCCATCGATCATTGGATGAGTATTAATGGGAGATGGTGTCTATTTACAATTTTTCTCAAGTAATACCGAGTTACACGTGACGATTACTGAGAGGTTTTGGTAATAGGTGTCATGGGTGACGCAACGTTATGCAGCTGCCATGGTCACCAAAGCCATCCAAAATTTTCCTAAATGTGCAACATCGACTTCTGAATTCAACATCTTCAAGACTGCCAAGAGCAGTTATCGAAAGGGGATCTGGCAACAGCACCTTAGGATTAATAACATAATAACAATAATTTCGGGAAAAACCTTAAAAAGTCGAAAAATCATTAAAAATACTTTTCCAAACATTGAAAAATCATTAAAAGCATTTCCAAACATTTGAAATATTCGTTCCAAGCAACGGGACATCATATTGAAAAGAACACTATGCATGTATAAATTTCGTAGGTGAAGAAATAAATAATATCAATCATATTAAATGACAAAATGTCCAAAATAAAAGTCGAATTTTAAAATTCACGAATCAATCATTGCAGCAAATCACATTTTTCCACTTGCTGAAGCCTCTGTTAAGTAATCCCTCACAGGGTTCCCACATTTTTTTTGAGAACGAAATTCCCCGACATTCCAGGTTTTTTCAGACCATTTTTGAATTTTTCCACGACCATGAAAAATAAACATTTCATTACTATACTTTATTTTTACTTTGCAAAGATATTTATTTCTAGTAAAATGATAAAAAAAATTGGAACAACTTTAATAAAAACGTCTTTAATATAAATGTCTGAATTAATTAACCCAACACGGTTCTTGGAGAGGTTTTAAACTTAAACTAATTGATTTTTAATCATTTCAAATCATGATTTAGCAAGTTTATGGGCAAATTTTTGTCAGTATAATTTTGATCATGAAAATTTCAAGTCAAATTTTACATCTTCCCTACCCTTCCAGGTCTTTTCTCTGACTTTCCAGGTTTTTCTAGGTTGTGGGAACGCTGCCTCAATATAGTACTTTTCGAGGTTCCTTCACATTTGCTCAGTCGAAGAACATAAAACCACAGAAACGCTTCGCTTTATCTACTATACATGTACATAGAGTCTATTCGAACGCTTCAATCACAAGGGATAAACATGTACTATCAAAATGTGCCGCGCTTTATCCGTTGCAAAAGATCAAAAATGCTTTCAGCACAGGCAGGTTGTAATTGCATTTTCAAGGCACGTTCGGGTCAAAATGAAACCGCTACAGTGACAGAACCTGCCATTCCAATCCACTTATGGATCTCCAACCCCCCAGGTCTTGCTTTTTTGCATGCCCCGAGACATTCAATTTCACAATGATGATAGTGTCCACCCTAATGCGGTGGTAAATGCCGAATAAATTGGGTTAATGGATTACATCCCATTTCTCCCAACTCAAAAATAGTAAAGATGGAACGGTAATGCCATCGTAGCGACACGGTCGTTCGAAATCACTGAATTAATTTGAAAAGTTTAAGCAGTTGCTAGTAAATTAAGCGAGACGCGTCTTGGTCTTGCAGTGCTCTATCGAATGTGCAAAAACACTGTGTCAATCAACACATTTGGACAAGTCATATCCTCTTAGTGTGGCGCCTCTGTTGCACAGTTTGAAGTTAGTGTTTGCAATATTTTGAAAAAAAACGCATTTTGGGCATTTTGGGGGCCTTGATGTCTAGCAAAAACGTGTCACTGGATCTGCGTGCCGACAAACCAGCTCAACAAGCAAACAGCCTGATCACTTAAGCTGCATTCTCACTAGCCAATTTTTGTCGATCAACTTTCTGTTTCAAGCGATTTGATACGTGAGGACACGCTTTCAACAGGCTTGGATCAGCGTTGATCAATGATTTGTTGAATCGAACAAAGTTGACCAGCTTCAGCTTTCAACTTGCTTACAACTTGATCAAGTCGTTCCATTTAGACGACGTGAACGAAGAAAATTTCAAATTGGCACGTGCACGAATTCGAATTTTCGCCAGAATCGTGTTCCATTATTCTTTCGCGTTCCATTTAATGCGAATTTCAGAAAAAATAAAGCAAGCATAATTTTGTTGAAACGTCTGAACAGAAATTGAACAATTCTCGGTTAACATATGTCGATTAATAACTGTTGATCGACAAACGCTGACTCGTGAGAACGTAGCATTAGGGTGTATTTGGGTTTGGCCATTCTTTAGCAAGCATTGCTTTTTAAAGTGCTCGTTTTACCATGATTCTCCGTATATTTTGAAACCAGCCAACGTGGCATTCCGTACGCTTTTAAATGCAACCTTACCGGTTTCTATCTTATTAGGCACGTGACACACAGTCTCAGCGGTCCGATGCAGTCATCATGACAAAAGGCGCCACACTTCTTGCACGCTATCATGGCCTTCAGGTTGCACACGCAAGTGCAAGGTGCACCGTGGTCGGCACTGTCCACCAGCACGGATGGCTGGCCAATGACTGGAAGATCCGACGTGGGTAGGGAAAGGGGTGGGGGCACGGAGGGGGATGGGTTCATCTGCGGGATGCCCACAGACACGAGAGGTAGCTGGGTTATCCCTTGCAGGACAGTTGCGTTCCCAGCGTGTGGGAGGAAAAAGTTGCTGGGCAAGTAGGTACCGTTGGCGGGCAACAAGACAGTTGCAGGTTTGTTGCTCGCAGCGGCACCCAGCACAACCCGTAGCCCACCCGGGTGCACAATCAGGTTGTTCCCCGTGTTCGCTGTCCTCGGAGCATCATCCGGGGGCTTGAACTTCACGGGGTAAACGTCTGACATGTTGTGTTCCAGCGGAGTGTCGGTGCTGTCCGCTAATCTGCTTTCAGGGCTGGGATCGTATTCGCTCTTTACCATTGCGGCCATCGATGGCAGATCGCCCGTCAGACTCGTCGATCGCACCATGCCGTTCTGGGCTCGGAATGCGGGGGGTGTCTGAGGAGGTGCACTCAAGGCTCGAGGTGGTGTCTTGGGCAGTGCAGCAGTCACGGAACTCTGGGAGGATACCAGAAGAAGTTGATGCTGCCTGGGGTGCTGCAGGGACAACAGGTATTGGGAGACTTGCTGTTGGTGCAAGATCGGTCCATGGCTGCCACTATTGCTGCTGTTGGACAGCACGCTGTCTAGACTGCCTAGACTGCTGATGCTGGTCGAGGAGGAACAACTAGTCGGCCGGGTTGCCCCAGCAGAGATGTCCACCTGCAAGCAACGATAAGACAGTCAGAACAACAAAGACTGTCACGAAAGTCAAGCTTGACTACGCTGTTGCACATTAAGATATGTACGTGTACATCTGAAAGTCCCAGTTTCTTGTTAAAATCGGTAGCGATGGAACTCCGATGGTTAGGATGGTAATTTTAAGGATCGCAATTAGACACGTCTTTTTTGAAAAAACAAAATTCGTATTTTCATTCACCGCGACCCCGCGTATATTTTAGATTTGAGAACGCCGTAGGCGAAATTTGTAAAAAAAAGTAGTCCTAATGCATTTTGAAGACATTATTAGAAATATTAATATTCAAGAGAATACTGTAGGTCCTAGAAATAACAGATTTAATATACCTGCAAGCAGGAGAAATCTTTAGAAAAATCAGATCTAAAATGTTGAATTTTAGACAGTACCCACTATAATATTTTTCTTTGCCATGGCAATTTACAGTAAAATATAGCAACGCTTGATAAATTATTTCCTTGACCATCCCAAGAAATTGTCCCTCAATTTGAACATATTTCTACGATGCATTTTAGGTCGTTTCTCTAATAGGGAACGCTGCAGGCGAAATTTTCGGAAAAACTATACTGGAAATAACAAATTGTAGGTGTAATTTATAGGGTGTTTTTCATAAAAATGAAATTAAAATTTTTTTTTGAAAGTTTTCACTGACTTCCACCTGACTTTCCCTTGCATTTTGGGCAAAATGGCTACATTTCCCTGACTTTTCCTGACCACATTTCATTTCCCTGACTTTCCCTGACCATATGAACCCTGGAAAACCAGGCGACATTTTCTAGGAAATTATGTAATTGATATTAAAAAGTTACTGTTATATTAGATGAAAACCATCGAAATTTATTTCCTATGAAAATCAGGGTCCTGTTATCAGAGCTTGATTTCATCAAAGATGAAGCTGCATGTCCTAGTGTGCATGGCGCTGTCTACACATAAACAAGCACATTTACGGACCATAAATAACCAATGGGCACTGACAAAAGCAAAGCAAGCAGGAACCGAAAGCATATTCCAGGCCGGCTGCAGTTCCCGCCAACGCAAGACAAGTGGCATTCTCCATGCACGGCGTGCAGATAACAAAAAATGGAAGCTTACCTTCTCAGAGTTGCACCCATGGGGAACACTATTCACGGGGCATTCTGGGGGCAGTGAACACCCACCTGCTTCCCGCTCTCCTGACCACCCTGGGCACGGTGCATTCAGCACGTTCGGCGGTGGCTTGCCAGCTTCACAAAGATGTAGTTTGCTGCTGGGCAAGGTCGTCGGCAAGGTCATGTCTGGCAAAATGCTCGAGCACGAATCGGTAGTTTGGTCCTGGGTCGTTTTGAGCAGCAGCCTACCACCGGGCAGTTGGTAAAAGGTAGCGTTGGGTGGTATAGTCATGCTGGTCATCATGGACGAGCTGGGTTGGGTCAGGGTGGTCAAGGCAGGGGCTGCCGTCCTGTGGTCAATTGCGGAGTAAGCAAAAACTGGAAAGTCGGGTGGCAGAGCATGCGAAAGCACGGTCTGCATCTTGCAAGCATCTTCGGCCACTTTGGGGAGGAATTGGCTCGGTGCATCAGTATGGGTGGGCCTCGAGGGCGTTTCGGGGCAGGCCAGAGGGCAACTTACACGATCAACCACCAGGATGGGAATCTGGCTATTGGGTGGCAACACGACAGACAACGACTGAGCACGACCAGAACTTACGCTACTGAGATTGTTGTCCGCGCTCGCTGTTGCGTCCCCGGCAGAACCAGGGACTCTGGTTTTCAGGCGGCATTTGTAGTTCTGGCTGGACTGAAAAACTTGCTGACAGATCTGGTAAGAACGCTCCAAGTCGACCCCATCGGCATTGCACTTGCGGGCGACAAAGGAACGGCCGGCAGAAGTGGCGCAGATGCGCATGGGAGGTACAACCTTAACGGGCAAAAATGAAAAAATTATGAGAAAAAGGATGTTGCACCGAAAAGCCGAAATGTTACCAAACTCTCAAGGTAGAAGCACTGTTTTCTCAACTTGGCTTGCTTCTAAGTGACCATTACCACCTTGAGGATTTGTGAGAATTGTAGTTTCTCAAATAATAATGCTTGTATATTTGTGTGTTTGTATTTTTCTATCGGGTGCGAAAAAACGATTTAGTTATATTTAAACTTCGAGAAAACTCATGGGTGAATTATTCGAAATAAAGATGTGAAAAATGCATTCAAATGCTGCACGCGCCCAAACTTGCGCCTGAATTGGAATTCTGTTGCTTTCTGGAAATTTAATGTTAAAACAAGAAAGGGCCATGGATATTGGTTCGGAAAATACATGTATGCAGCAAAAAGGGAATGTTATGTGCTGAGATTAATACATTTTATTGTAATTACCATAATGTTAGTTCAGGTATTTGGAATCCACACTGATTTATTCAGTAAAGACAATGTAAGGGCAACGAGTTAATTGCTCGGCCGAATTGGAATTAGAGGCACGTTCTGGCACATTCACTACTTGAAAAGGTCTATTATAAGGATTTTGATTAAATAATGGGGTAAATCTACCGTTTATGGTGCGAAAAGACATCAATATGGGTTAGCATCATAGGGGTTAAATAAAATAAGAATTACGAAAATGTAACTCAGGGTATTTATGCTGAAAAAGTCATTAAATTTACATTAAGCGCATGGAATTTTTGCCTCTGATTCACAAAAGAAAATTTGGGTGAAAATTTATCATTTGTCAACCAAGTTTGCAACAAATTACGCCTTCAACTTTTTTTTTGGCCAAGATAATATCATTACTGTGGCAGAGGACGTTTCCATAGTAGGCATCGACAAATTAAGTCATTGAAACTCAAAGTTGTCCTTATTAATGAATGGTATCAAATAGACCTATTATTTAACTTTTTCATGCCCTCAGCCCCCTATATCGAGCAAAGTTCGGCCTCCAGGTAATAATAATAATAATAATACCAAAAATAGAAACAGAAAACCCTTCATAACAGCAAGATAAAACCCTTTTGCACTTTAAAGCACGAATTAACCTTCTCAAAATCTAATATAAGCGACTAACAGTAAATAAAGGTCACAAAAACTAAACATTACATTCCAAGGCGTTGGTAAGAACTACAACCCTGTCTACTAGCTTACCGATGGAAACGTCTTTACAGACCTGATTAGATGGCAGCACTTGAGCAGGTGCCGCGCTCACTTTTGGCTCCGCGACACTGATTGTTGCACATTCTGGAATGGCCACACTTGGCAGAAGAGCTCCAGGTGGAGGCCCACTAAGTGTAAGGGTGCTGGGCTAAATAAGTTTAATCTTTTAGAACATTTGCCAGGATGCAAGATTTTAAATGCTGGGAGAAACCACACCTACTTGGCCTATATCCTCTTCGTTCTTGCTTTCTTGAAGATTGGGAGCAGGGCCACTATGATCTACATTGTCGGTTTCTTTAGACTTAGTAATTGAAGGTGTTTCTTTAGGAAGCAGACACTCCTTAGGAGCACAACTACGAACCACATCAGGAGGAACAGTATCTGGAGTGGCACATAAGGGGTAAAGTTAGTGACAATCAATTGACACTTATTTTAATCAGTCATTGTAAATCGAAAAAAAAATATTTCAAGCTTTGCAGTGTCATAAGGCACAGCAACAAGTGTTTTAGAATTGCCAAGCACATTTGGAAGCTACCCCTTTGCATTACTCAAAAGCTTGTGAAGCCATTATTACAAATCAGTCATTTTTTAAATTATAATTACAATGCAGTTTCACTGTTAGTGTCATACACAATTGCTATTTATTCCAAAATCAAGAAATGGTTCAACCAACAATCTGTTGATACCATTTTGCATTTAGGTAGTTTCAAATCTTTGGAGTATTTGAAGATGACTGCCTAGAACTATAATGATGAGATATTTTATTAAAACTAATTAATGCTGCTGAAGGCATCCACCCTGGCAAATTCTGAGGTGAGAAATGAAAGCAATGAAGCATGCACAACAAATACCAAAGATTAGTTTACAAGAAACTATTAAAAATAAACTAAAATTAAAGGGGGGGATTCTTAGTCTCATAGTCAAAAAATCCCTTTAACAATTATGCAATTCACATTTACACCGAAAACATTGGCAGCTCCCAAAAACACGCAGTTCTTATGTTAAAAGCAAGTAAAAGCACAAGGAAAGCAAGCAGTTACTTCAAGTAAGAAAAAATGGCAACAACATTTTATTACTGAATCATTATTTTATATTTATAAAATAAAAAGTTTAAAATTCTAAATGAGAATTACTACAAGCAGCATCAAATGATGCCGGTTTGTCAAATCACTAAAAATATTAATAAATCCACTAAAACAGGAAAGATACTGTCTGAACTCTATGTATGCTCACAATTTAAAATGGAGTAAACAAACCAGGTTTTTCCGGGGTTGACACATTGTTATCTGGCCGCGATTTTTTGGATTCGATTTTGGCGTCGTCAGATGATGTAACAGGTACAGACAGCCTTTTATTTGGATGGTCTAGCATTCCCTGCAATAAATACATACAAAACTGAATATCCAAATTCCACTATAAAAGGACTGGCATTCTGAAAAACTTCAGAAGTAATTTTGATACTTCTTATCTATCTTTGAAAGAACAGCTTTCGATTTCAATGGGTATTTCGATCAATTTTTCTCTGAACTTCTCTTGGAAAAGTTAGCAAAATTGTAAGAAATGTGTTTTGAAACAGATGTACCCAGGAGCCTCGATTAGCAGACCAGACAATGGCAATACTCACTTTATTTGCATTTTCTTTACCAATCTCATCCACGTTCTTTGCAAGCAGTGGAACCACCACTCGGGGGGACCTGGTCAGTGTCTTAATAGTGATGCTGGTGTCGCTTCTGCTAGACACCGTTGCTGATGTCGCAGTTGAGGAAGTTAGGAAGGATTGCTTGGTGTGGGATTTCCCACTTGTTGGCTCGGTAGATTCTCGACAGTGATGAACAGGCTTTTGGCCCCAGATTGGCTCAAAATGCTTCATCTAAAATGTAATATGCCTCTTTAATTTCCAAATATTGCCCTAAACTGGACTAAGCTATTGGCTACATGTGCTAAAATAGGTCACAAAAGTCTTCATCGTGTTTTTTCAATGATCATTCTACTAATACCGATCACCAAGACGATGTCGCTTGACTTTCAAACTGCAAAATTGAACTGGATTATTTTTTTTTTCAAAAATTTTCTAGAAAAAGTATTTTCTTGAATGTGCTAAATTTATACATGTGCAACGTTCTGCAACATTTTATTGTTAATTTTCTCACAAGCCATTGCCAAAGTAATCAAATTACCCAAACTTAGTTCATCTTTAAAGTTTGGAAAAGTATTTCAGAGTATCTAAGTTCCCAAAACCATCTCGCTTTCCTAACTTTTACTGTAATTTGGAAATATTTCAGACACACCTCATGCATATTCACATGACTAGAACAAATGCTACGGAAATTCTTAAGAGCAGAAATGTACCTTCCAGGGATCGACCTTCCCTTGAATTTTTTCCTCTTCGGCTTTTAGCCTAACTTGATTCTCGGGAACGAATTCGCCTTTCGCGAGGCGACCACACCATTGTTGGCAGGCCCTTGCAAAAAACTCGTTGTTCAAGGCAGAGCTGCACAGCCTGAAATTAAGGAATAACAGGCTTAAAAAAATAAAACAATTAAGCACGAGGGTAGTTAAAAAGTAACTGACGCTCATAGACCTCCTGTGATACAATTAAAATTAAATTATCAAAAGTTTTTGAAACGTTTTCAAACGTTTTAAATGCCTCCTTCCTCGCACAAGAATACCAGAAATTTTCCTTAAAAACTTTCCAAACTATATTATTGGTGAAAAAGTTCCCACAGATAAAATAAACGCTATAAATCAGCTGCCTTTTTTGGCAGACCAATGGTGCTAATGAGCGCAATTGCTTGCAAAAAAACCTCCATTAAAAGTATTTACCTTAGAGAGGTATCCTGCCCAACATGGCGGTCCACTTCAGGCATCAGCTGTATTAGATGTTGCTGGCAAGCTGGCGGCAAGCTTGCCATCGCTTGCTTGCTTAATAGGTCCTGAATAAATAAGAAAAATAGTAACTCTACAAAGGTGACATTACATCTATCAATGTAAATTCGTGTTAGTACAACATTTTCATTTTTTTGTTTATGCATTCTGATAAACAAAAATTGATGTAAAACACATTCTAATTCGTTTGTTTTATACAAATCACAAAGCCCAATTCAGCCTACAATACATGTACATAAAGTACATGACAGCACTCTAACAGACGCAACAAAATGAGTTTGTGTTGCTCACCCTGAGATTAGTGTTCACTAAGATGGAATGCGGAGTTTCGATGTCAATCGAACCGCTTCTAGGATACTCGTACTTGCTCCACGCAGACTCTGTGTTCAATTTTCGTAAACTATGCTTGCGCGTCTGAAAGGTAATGAAGATTCATAAATTTAATTGAAAAGTCGTAAGTCGTGTCTTGTTAAAACATTGAATATTTCTGTACACATTTTAATGTTAAGCAAGACAATGTTTGGTACGTTTGCAGAATTCGATTAATTAACGACTAGATAATCAAGCTACCTTCATAGCCAAGGATTTGGAAAAGATTTTGGGGTGCTCCCTCCGAGCTGTTGCAGAACGGGTTGAGCTATACGACGACGTGACTGATGTGGCAAAGTGAGATCTTGTGGAATTAGACGCTGAAGCGGATACAGCGTTGGATGGCCTGGTGTCTGTTTAAAAATGTTCAATCAAAACCAAATATGGGAAACCAAATGCTCTCTTAATTTATATAAAATGGAAATTAGATATAGAGTGAAATACGAGACGTATTTTATACCATGTGTCGGTGGAGGCAGCAATGGTTTCATAATTATCCTGGGGATGAGGCCAGGAGAGGTTCCACTTGCAGCAATCACTGTGTTCTTTCTTCTACGTTTCTGCTGTTGCTTAAGGGCATGTTTTATTGCTCGCTTGCTATGTGTTTGTGAAACCTAGAGGATGAAAACATAATGAGCAAACACTGTAATTGTTGACAATTTTATAAAAATAGTGATGTGAAAACGAATAGACGTTTTAGGTTTTGAGAATTTAACCACAAAGGTGTCAGTACAAGGCTAATGAATATTTACAAATGTACAGAAGTCTGTACCTTTTTCTTTGTAATAACTGGGCTCAAAAATGAATCAGTATATACAAAAGAGGGCAGATGAATAATATTTACTTATTTGTGGAATTTCACATTGCCATAATTCATAAACATGCACAAATCGATTGATATTAGTTGCAGGCCATTATTTTGGGGGGTAATTTTAAGCATAGTCGATCAAAATGGTTATCACGCAGAAAATTACCTTAGCAGGCGACGAGGAGATTGCACTAGAGGAGAGCACAGAAGCAGATGAACAGGATAAATTTTGAAAGGATTTGGAAATGCTCAAGGTGAGTGGCGGCACAACGTTGGGATTAGAGCTTTTTCCTTTTTCTTTGGTATCTGGCAGAGGTTCTTGAGAGGATGTGATGATGCTTTCGCTGACTGCCCCATTGCTGGGGGAGTCACTTGATTCCGGAGGCACAGTTTTGTAACCGTGTGGCAACTTCACATACAGCACTGATAAAAAATCATTAAGGTTAGAATCTTGCAGCAGTTACCCAAAATTCAGCACAAATTTTAAAGGCCAACCTTTCTCCTTGTTGTTCTCCCTGCACACTTCTGAATTTGGCACCAAGGGTTCCCCATCTTCATCCAATGCACCATCAAGCTCATCTTCTATTTCAAGCATGGTAGCACCTTCTGGAATCTGTGACTAAAAATCAGAAGAGAAAGATGTAAGAAAAATAATACGGCTCATGGGTTTAACTAATTATTTAAATTTAATAGGGCTGGGACTCTTTTCTCTTTGAAACATGAATTTTTTTAAATCCAAAAACTGCTTTACTTTTCCACTGAAACTTCATACCACATTGGATTTCGATTTTCTTAAATTCGAATTAGTAAACACGTAGACCAATTAACACAAGACAATTTCCATTCATGTAGATTTTTTTCTAATGAGGCAAAATAGAACAATTCTGACCAAAAATAATAAATGGTAGTAAGTGTTGGTGATATTTAAAAAGGCATTTCGGCTTTAAAACCATAAATACTCCTAGGCGAAGCTTCCAAAAATATTTATAATAGGGCATACCTTGAGTCCATACACACCCATACGACCAGCCACTTTATAAAATTGGGGATTGTTCCCTTTTGAATGTTCATGAAGATCAGAGTACAGGCATGACAGCGGTGCAGAACCACTAGAAACCGAATACCAGTCGTTATTATTCTGGTTCACTGCACATAAAATCGTATCATGCACAGTTGACATTGAACAAGCATTGGAATAGTCCAATCTAACAGATTAACAACCAATCTTACTCAGAGGTTACTCAACGCGAGATCATATGCAAAATTTGCCAACTCATAATTTTATACATGAGCAGCCACTTTATTGACCTTGCAATTTCAAGATAAACAACCCTCCACACTGAAAATCGTATAGTCAACCAGATAAAAGTTAATTTTTTCAAAAATAAGTACTTATTTCGCAACAGTGTGTAATTTTTTTGTTTCATGATCTGCATAGTGAATAGAGTTCATAAATCGTGGATTGACTTCAAAACAAAAAATGGATAATAATCTAACAACTTTTTCCAATCTTACAGTATTTAGTAAACAATCAAAGAACGTTGTCATTTTTCATTAATTTTCCTAAAAATACATGGGTGATAAAGCTAAGTACCTTATTTCCTTTAAATTTTTTTGTTTGATCACTCTCAAAATTTCCTTATGCCCCATAGGTGTCCGAGGATTCAGCTCTAATACCTGCAAAAGAAATCAATTGAACTTAAGTCGCATTAGGAAGTTACCCTTTTTATGTCATGAACATGTTTGGACATTATCGATAAAGAGAGCCTAACACTTTGTAAATTATGAGCGAATTTCGATACATAAGGTGATTTCACAATAAAATGCAGCGTTCCATCCAGCGTAGCTAAATCGAAACTCCAGTCATGAACAACATGAAAGTTATTAATGTCACATGATTCATATTGATGTCATGATGTTATATTTATGTTCCCAGAAATCCCCAGCAAATATACATCTGGCTTCAACACTGTTATGCTTATGGAATTAATTCCTGTACCGCTAAACTGTTAACTGTATAATGGTAGTCCACAATACAATACACAATTGGAGATGCATAGTGCCCAATAACATAAAGTAAAATGGCAATTGGGGAAAGGGACTTGGCTAACAACTTTTTAAAGTATGCCAAGGCCCGCAGCGATTGTTTTACCAGGCTCATGCAAGCAAACACAGCGTAGATGTACACATTCTCACAATGTGTTTCTTCCATTTTACCTCCTTATCGACCAGATCTGCCACATCAAATTACATATACATATACTAGAAGAAACTTCACAATGGGGTTATTTGGTAGAATTAAGCCTGTAATAGTTCACCTAGATGATGGATACAAGGGGTAGCAAATTAGGAAAATGAGAACACAGCACCAGCTGCTGCTTCAGCATCGTTCAAAAAGTTATGTATAAACAGACTATATTCTGACAGAGCGAATGACAATGGCATGACTGAATACGTAGCTAGGCCAGTCGCGTCAGGTGAATGCCGATCTTTGTTGACAGGAGTGTGCAAGACTAAAGATTCCAAATACCTAACCTTTGTCCTCAACATACTTGTTAGCCTACACAGATTAATTTTAGTACTTCATTCTACGGTAACAGATAGAAACAATGAGGTTTTTTGATAGAATTAAGCCAATGATGGTTTACCTAGATGATGTGCACAAGGGGTAGCAAATTAGAAAAATGAGAACACAGCACCATCTGCGGCTTCAGCATCGTTCAAAAAGTTATGTATGAACAGACACAGCGAATGACAATTACACTGTCAATGTCATGACTGTATACGTAGACTAGTCAGTAAGGTAAATGTCGACCTTTGTTGGCAGGTGTTTGCAGGGCTAAAGATTCGGAATACGTAACCTTTGACCTCAACATCCTCGTTATCCTATACACTTCATTCTATGGTAACAGATAGCAACAAACGTGAACAGCTCTTTAACCTTATTTCAGACACGTCCAATGGTCGGGTTCAATACTGTGTCCCACAAGATCGGGACACAACCAGCTGTTTTACTACCTGCTAACGATTTCGGACAGGGAAAAGTGAAATTCATGAACGATACCAACGAAACACAGATAGGATCTCAAGCGTAATGCCCAAAACATGGGTCCATATTTTGCGTTCTATTTTTTCAGGCCTAGAAAACGTCCCAGCTTGGATCCGTTCGCAGTTTAAACTTACTATTTTTGCCGCATCTGCCCATGTACGTCCTTTCTTCTTCTTCAGGTGTCTCTCCTTGCTGGTATCTTGCTGCATTTTAAATGCATGCGATTATCGGAGAAAACGAAGCGAAATGCGCAGCATTTTATCATTGTTGGACACGATATTTTTCCAGATGTCAGCCATTTTGGTTGACAACAGAAAACCACGTGACCCGAATCGACTGCGACGTCACGCGAGTGATGCAGCCTGACCGAATTCGGATATTCAGTTTCTTGGCGTTTTCCCTTTGCAAAAGCGCCGTGGTTTTAAATGCGCCAATTCAAATGTCTATTGCCGGTTTTTAACTTGACCTCCAAGGCCTTTAATTTTGTGAATGCAAAAATAAGCAATTTTCGTTAGTTTGACAATATACATCTACGTGTATAATGCATTCAGTAGTTGGTTTCGAAGAATAACGTGATAAGGATTTAGATTTACCTTACTTTTAATTTCATTTATCTACTTAGTAGATCTTGGCGGTTTCAGGGTCTAATTATGCTTGTTTCTTAAGGGACATTTTGGCACGAAATTCAAATGGTTGACGAAATAAAATTTGTATGACCAAAGTTGATTATAACTGTACGTGCATAGGGATACTACGAAAATTAAAATATCCATAATTTTTTTCAGCGTTCACTTCGTTGTTTACATTTACCAAATTCAATTCAATTCAACTCAGTACCCTACTATCAGTAACTGAATACCGTGTCGTAGGGGGGTGTAATCCATCAACCCAATTTAATCGGCAATTACCGCCGCATTAGGGTGGATACAACCACCATCGTTGTAAAATTGAATTTCTTGAAGCTTAAGGCTGTCTTTTGGAAGAGAATTCCAACATCTGATAGCATGCAAGAAATAAGATCAATAGTATGGATCCGAGTGGGCTCGGAGTTCCATATTTCAATCAAATAAAGTAAATACATGGTGCAAAAGCCCACTACATGTCCGTACATGTATTAGGACAATAGCATTTCTGTCTACTCCAGCTTCAAAATACTGAAATCAGACTATCAAATGGGCCTTTTCAACAATGAAAATCATAAAACCAGCAGTGAAATTAATTAATCAAAATAGTACCACAAATCATCTCCAAATGGATGAACCCAGACTAAAAGGAAGGAACCAAATCCTTATTACGATCCCATTCTCCAATATGAAGTTACAACGCAAATATCAGCAAATTAATGGAAACGAAAATTGTGGATGAATCATTTTAATTATTAATTACAATAATACGTTTAAATAAAATCTACACTAATATTGGCGGACTGCCATTATGGTTCCAAAATCATGGATTCCCAAGATTTTACTTAAATTAATTAACCGCTTTTATTAAAAAAATCACCGCGAAGGAAACAAAAACAAATTAGCATAACAGACTATGACCGCATCTATTAAGGAACAATACGTGTTATTCAAAATCTATTTTGATTTCAAAAAGATGTAATTTTACGAAAATTGAGGTTTTTTTATTGACATTAGCTTCCATCTTCACAAAATATTTTCTTATAATGTACGGCTGCTTTTCTTCAAATAAATTTGAATTTTTGGAATATTTTCTTTTCGAAAATAGAATTCGCTGATTTGTAAAAAAAAATGAAACACTTTTTAACAAAAATATCGGTATAAAAAGTTAAATAAGCAAAAATGTGTCTCTTTGGCAAACAGATGTGTACAGCGGTTATCTCGAGTGTACTGCTGAGAAATGATGAGATATCATGTACATCTTGTACATGCAAAACTTATCTAAAAAAACAAATTGTGATTTTAGGAAATTTAGAGGATATTGGTCAGTTTTACCTTCATCACCTCACCCCCTTGCCACCAAACCTCTTCCTCAAAACCAAAAACAAAACAGTTTAAAAGAAATACTTCTTAACAAACCAGACTTTATGGTATTAACCTTATACCTTTTAGAAAGAAATCCACAATCAGTTTTTTCCATATCATAAAAATTTGGTAAAAATCGTTAATGTTTGGCGAGTACAGCAGTGGGCATTTGAGAATGCATTGGTAAAAACAAGTTTTAAGCCATTTGCTGAAACAGCAGAACTCATGTTACCAAGCTGAAGATTTTTATAGAAAAAATTGACAATTCTTGACCACGCTATTAACCGCCAAGACACTTCCTAGGAGAAAAATCAAAGTTGTTTTTGCTGTAGGAACATCACTGGAATTCGTCAGCAGATCTGTGAGAGCTTCAGGATGAGCGTCATTTTCATCGAGTTTATCGATATATCGCATCAGTTTCTCAAAATCGACGTTGGCATATTTCTGAGAAATCATCCTTTCATATTTTGGATTTTCACTCAACTCCTTGAAGCCAGCATCAGCGTCTTTGCTCAGTTCACATAAGATAATGTTAAGAAAGGCCATAACCGTCGAGATGTTCTCACCAATTTCATAGCGCCTGAAGATTTTGTTTAATTTCTGAACATTTCTGCAAAAGCACAAATAATTTTATAATTCATCGTCCAAAATTCACGAAATTCACCAAGGTGACAAGAATTACCAACCTGCACATGTTGTCGATGTCGAATTCCTTCACAACACTTTCGAATAATTTATTCACCTTTTCTATGAACCCTGAATCGACGAAAGCTTTGTGGACTTTATTTTTCAATTTGTTCGCATATTCCTTCGCTTTGTCGGAAACTTTGTTGTACGTTTCTTTCATTTCATTCTTAAAATCTATTAATATAATGCGAAAAGCAACAGTTGTCACAAACACATGTGGCGAAGAAACAAAGATGGCCGCGAATATGTTACACGTTTATTACCTTCCCATACGCCACGCCTTGATCTCGGAAGTTTATGTACACCATCTACAAATGAACATAGACACGCGTGTATCAATTCAAAGAAATGGTGGGAAAATCGGTAAAGAATTCCTCAGCTTTTCAATATCGTCATTTGAATAAGGTCAAGCACATACATGTAGAATTTTTACATGTAATTAAATTTAAGTTCTCCTTGCACATGTAGACACAGATTGTTTTCAAACCAGGTCCAATTACTCAGTATGATAATTAAGACTGGAAGTTTTTATGTTCTTATATTGATATAGTAGAACCTCTGTAAGTCGACCACCCAAGGTACTGTCGCAAACTGGTCGATATAATACTTTTAATTAGACTTTTAAACACAGGATTTTAATTCCGTGAACTGCATGTATACTTACATTTTACATGCAGTAATCATTCATAATTCATCATTCATGAATAATCTTAATAAAATGTTCATAATACAGTACCAGTATTGCTAATGTGTTGCGAATGTATTCAACAATTACACGCACAGTACAGTAGTACTGGAATTTTAATGCAACACTAATGTACAGTGTACAGTGATAGTTTTGCAATTAAGCAGCCAATGAATTTAATCATCCATGACGTCACATGTTGAGACCATGCTGGTTAACATACAGAGGTGCAGGTGGTCACCTTCCATTGAATTAACGTGGTGACCGTCTGGTCAGTTAAAATGTAGTCAACATGGGGAGTTGGTCAACACGGGAAATGGTCAACTTTGGAAGTTCTACTGTAATTGCAAATTCCTTCCCAGTTCTCTACCTCGTTTTGTTTAAAATTTGTAATTAACGTTAAACTACTCAAAATTTAGCACACCAATTTCATAAAAGTGAACCAGACCCATACCCGTAATGATGACATCATCATTGACCAGATTTTTTTCGATTTTGACTCAACATTTGATCAGAAATGATGCATTTTAGCTCATAAAAGTACAATTGTAGAAATGAAGGTAATGATATGAAAAAATGCTATAGGCGAAATTAAAACAACTAAAACAATTAAAACAACAGAAATGACATCATCATTTGGCCAACGTCCACAAATCCAGATTTATTACCATTTTTGGCCAAGCACGGGTTGTAAACATTTTCTAGTTTCAGAATCGTGTTTCAGCATGAGGCTGAAGTTCACTGTTATGACCGGATGCATGATTTCGCATCTGATATTCTACCAGCTTACCACTGAAACCACTGAATTAATTCCGTCAAATGCAATGATTAAATAAATGCAAGTTTCGAACATTACACGTTCAAGTTGAGTCATCTTGACGTTCAAAAAATTCGTCATCTTATTTAAAGAGCAATTGATAAAAAGAAAAGGTTTCCCTTTTGAAGTTATTTTACTCGAATCCGCATTAATCTATGACGAATACACAAACGTCGAGTCATGGATTTCTCCCTCCTTGACATTTCAACCAGTCTTGCATATCAAAATATTTCCTCTGTATTACTTCACACATTTACAAGTATGTCACCAGTTATAATATACTTTATTAATTAGTCAAGTTTTCAGATACTCCTCTCACATTCCATGTTTCCCAAAATGCCCCTCATGATTTTTTAAAATCATTTTCATAATAATAAAGAGTGTCATTTTCTTAATAATTAAAGATTTTCGATTTCTCGGACAAATTTAATCTGCACTCAAAGTAGTTGGATTATATGCTTATAACAACTTATGTTTCAAGCGTATTATTTTTATGAGGGATATTAACACCATTCAGTGGGCACAATTACCATACAAATCATTTTTAACTTGTCAAGTAATTGTCCTACCATTTTTGTCACAAACTTATAATGTCAAATTACAAAGTCGGAACATCAATTTCCCAATTTACACAATAAACACAATAATTTAACAAGGACCAATTTAACGTATTGCTAGTTATTAAAGAATGCAATACTCACCGTTTCTGCCATATTTCTCTTCTGATAACTTAATAAGTAAGTCGCAAAGTTTCGCAAAGTTTTCATTCCATTCTTTGTACGTGATAAAGCGATGCGGTGGACTAGAATGATTCCTAGAAAGTAATAGGGTCCATTTTTTTTAGCTCAAATTTGCACCTTCACTTGCACAACCAAGAGCTTCTCTTTAGCAAACCCCAGGTTTTTAACCCAGACTATGAATCTAGATTGCTTACTTGTTTATTACAGGATATTCAGTGTGGATTTCATTCATACTTGGGTATTCTGTCTCCTCCTGGGACTTGCTCCCTGAAATAAAGTACTCAATGCTTACACGGATGACGAATTAAATAAATTTTAGTAAGCGTCTTGTCATGACGACATAATCATTGACCAACAATTTTCGAATTTAGCATGCTTTTTACAAAAATTAGATCAGAAATGATGAATTTGATCCCATACTTGTAATGCAGATTGCTTTCGTCAGTATTGGCTGACCCTCCTCCAAAGACAAAGACATAATGGTAATACTTGAATGTCCCCAATTGATTTGCACTAATTATCCTTAATGTCTTTTAAGAAATACAATGTAGGCCATGCATGCATTACAGTATTTTTTTAACACATGATGATAATGGCAATGTCCGCATAGGCATAATACATAAGTTCCTCCAGAGATGACATTTTCAACTTCCCTGACGTTCCCAGGTTTTAAAACAAATTTCCCTGATCATCCTGATCATTGAAAATGAAAACAATAACGTGACATAGCCTATGCCAGTTGTATATAAAAAGTTTATACAGTATACTACTTGTCAGTGTAAGGGTTGCTGTATTTGTTGCTTATTTTATTGAAACAGGAGATACTGTAAAACAGAAATTGTCATACGGAAAGTACAAATTTAATTTCATTTTAATTGATAATTTATCCAATTAAATTGTTAAATTCATGAATTTATCCCCATCTTTTATTTGTGTGTTACTCAATAATTAGCTATTTAAAGTTAGCTAAGACACGTTGAATTTCCCTGACTTTTTCAAAGTAAATCGATTTCCCTGGCTTTTCAAGGTTTTCCAGTTCTGGAGGAATCCTGCGTGCATGCACTGTACTATACATTGTTCAACGTTGTTTGGTGCCCAGCATACTAATTATGTAAATGAGCACCGTGTTATCCAGCTATGCCATTCAAGGTTACATAATGTGGTTACAAATAACATATTGTGAGCGGCATTTTCATAGAAATGGGCAAATCCATTGGATCAAATGGGTTAAATTGACTTAGGGTGATCGACACCACTGTACAGTACATTACGATACATGTCCTGGAAAGCAAATTTTCCAGCAAACTTGAGCATAAGCTACTGCAACAGTACACATGATTCACACATAATGCATCATGATCATACAGTGGGCAAAATAAGTATTGGCACAATATGAAAAATGTCGCTCACCTGTTACCGCACCTGTTAACGCGCCTATATTATATTATGTGCATTACACAGTTTATATAATAACAACAAAAAAGCATTTGCAAAATAAAGAACGACTTAAAAAAAAAAATAGACTTTCTATGCAAAAAAAGTAATGGCACTGTATGGCAAATCCACAATGGAGGAGACGTTCAATGTCTCCTCCTTCTCAAATATCTCTACACTGTCTTATTTGACGGCGCAACATATTCACATATGTTGTGGTAGTCCTGATGTAATCACTTTAATGAAGATGTTCAACGCTACAGTATCCCACACAGTGCCAAACATCAGCACTGCATTCGCCATAGACTTTAACATGGAGGTGGTGTTGGTTTGGGGCCGTATGAGATACAGTAGCATTGAACATTTTCATTTAAGTGATTATATCAGGACTACCAGAACATATGTGAATGTGTTGCGCCATAAAATTAGAGACAGTGTACGGACATTTGGGAAGGAGGATACACAGAACGTCTCCTCCATTGTGGATTTGCCATAAGGTGCCATTATTTTTTTGCATAGAAAAAGTATTTTATTTTTAAAGTCGTTGTTTATTTTGCAAATGTTTTTGTTGTTGTTACATAAACTGTGTAATGCGCATAATATAATACAGGTAGTTAACAATTTTACTCCTTTTGTTTATCTTGTGAACGACATTTTTCATACTGTGCCAATACTTGTTTTGCCCACTGTTTGCCGACTAGATTTCAAGACTGCCAATTGCCATTTTAATCAAATGTCACCATGTTCATAGTGTATGGTAGTTACTTATATTTTCCGATATACCTGGATTCTTATCCTGTATTTTAAACGTTTCCGACAGTCTCTTTATTTTTATCTTATTACAAATTGCTGACTTTTGGGGTCATTGAACGCGTTTTCTAACTGTCCTGAAAATGGTTGAAATTCACTTGGATTTTCCCGGCATCAAGTACATGTAGCCTTATTTCGATCATCAATTGATGTAAACAAGATCAGAAATCCCACACAAATTGAAAAAGCACGTACCCTCATTCGATTCATATTCATTTTAGATGATATGTCATGTAAACCGAAAACTTTTCTACGTTTATACTGTTATCCAAGTTTTCATTCATTCTCGAATGATGTAAACTGACCAGACAAAAAATCGACAATTTCTTCATTTGAACTCTCGACCATTTGGACATTTCGGGAACAAATTTCCCGAATTTTTCACGATTTAAATACTCAATACTGGAATTGCTGGTAACATCCGAAACAGTAGTTTTCGTACACAACTTTTAAAATGTCACCAGCATCCCTGGTCCTCACTGCAATTTCTTTACCCATTTCCTCACATATGGTCGTTGGATTTCGAGTGGAAATTCATGAAAATCGCCTGGATTTTTGTGGCATTGTGAGCATTGCATTTGCGGTACGTAAATAAGATCCAGTATGGATCAGTATAAAATTCAAAGGGATATCAGTACATATTTACATATATATGGTGATATTAGTATAAAAATCTTACTGATATCAGTACGA
Organism: Kryphioiulus occultus; assembly: GCA_034687865.1. Taxonomy (NCBI): domain Eukaryota; kingdom Metazoa; phylum Arthropoda; class Diplopoda; order Julida; family Julidae; genus Kryphioiulus; species Kryphioiulus occultus. The sequence goes on from JAQGAF010000350.1 coordinate 26,705, forward strand.
GTTATACTGGCGAGAATTAGTGTGACCAGTACATTTGCACAAAGTTCGTAAAATTATTGCACATGTATAGTTCAATAATCAATTGCAACTCCCAGGGCCCTATTCCACAAAGGTATGGAGTTGTACTTGTATATAGATATGGAGTATAATCCCTACCACTGTTCAGATATAATTCCACATACCTCCATACAAGTATAATTCCATAGAGGTTTAGATTATACACCATAATTCTATACTAGTAGAACTCCAAACCTTTGTGGAATAGGTTCCTGTAGTGAGATTAGGTTACAACTTACAAAAAAATGCCACTATAAATTTTACTGCAAGTATTTAAAATCACTATCCACCTTTTTAGTTGCAACAGCTGATATCACTACGCTATTACCGACACTACTGGAAACTAGTGATACTTTAGTGATACCAGTATATATCACTACTTAACACTACGGATTAGTATACAGTATTAGTATTAGTGGTATTAATACAGAATGGACTGTAGTGACATAAGTATCCATCACTATACATGAACTATCAGTACTTATATTAAATGTCATCAGGCCAATTCATATACCAGCTGATGTCATGCAGACACTGATTATGTAGTTGCAGGTATGCTAATTAAATCCAACAATTCAGCTTCTAATATTCAGTGAATCGACTTGTAATACAGTTGACACAACTTGCATGTACAGGTAATCATATTGATATTACTGATAATAATCTGCAGTTATTGTGATACTACTAACCATAGTAATATCATCATCATAGTGATGTCAGTATCCATACTGATTTTTATATACTGACATCAGTAGTCCAAAAATCCACGATGCCCAAAAATCCCTTTTATAGCTTTGATTTGAAAAAAAGATGACTGCTGAAAAATATTGGCAGTTTCTTCCAACATCCTTCAAACGATGCATGATATTTTTGCTATACCAAATTTGATATTTTTGCTTCCATATTTGATATATTTTTTGCAGTTCCTTTGTTGATATTCCCTTACAATACACATTGGGGCCCATACAAATTATTCAATATCACTTTAGGGAGGTTTATAATTGTATACATGGGTTCCAAGTTGGGACCGGTACATTTTATTATTTTAAAGAGGATATTTTACACAGGATAATTATAGACAGGTTCGACTGTATGAGGGTGGATCAAAAATTCTTGTTATTTATTTGATAATTAATTTTTGGACCGTCTTATAAAAAAACTGAAAGATGCAAAATGTTAAGCAACTATAATGATCACTACTTGCCGTTCGCATCGTTCATGGCGTTCTAAAGTTTTGCACAAAAAAATGACGCGCGTTAGAGAACATTCATACCGATTTATTGAACTGTTTTTCGTGAGAAACATACTTAAACGCACATAAAATTCATCAGAAAATGTTGCCATGCAAGGCGACAAGTTTTTGTCTGTCTAAAACAAAGGATTGATTCAAAGAGTTCATCAATGTTTGTATTTTTGTTACTTTTGTTTTTCTTTTGCATTGTTGAAAATTGTTACGAACCTGTCTATACACACACTGGTAAAACTTTCTCTGATTTCCCTTAATTTCCCTAACTGTTTTTACGAAATACGAAAAAGGGCATGTACTTAAGAAATGTGATTTCGTTTTCGTATTTATGTTATTTTCGTACGGAATTTCTCTATCTATTATGGACCCAAAAACAAATAAATAGCAATCTATAGGTGGGAACCCATTAACTAGAGCCCCAACCAAACCCAGGTCCTAGAATTCAAGGTTTCCGCTAAGTGCCAAAATAGGTCAACGTTTCTAATCTCACAAACAAACAAACAAACAAGCAAACAAGTAAACAGAACCGCAGGCAATCACTGCCAGCCTACGAGCCCTTAGGAAAAGCCCACTTCCTTATAGTTCCCATGCTGGAGGCAGGTAGTAGCAGGGCATATACATGTATCGTAGTATAGCCCAGCACTGCAGCTTATGTTCTGCAAGCAGGTCCAAAATGGCTTCGTCATTCTTCTGGCGGCGTCGTCGCGCTACTTGCCTCCTCCACATCAAAAGCCAGTAATGTCTTTTACTTCCAGAGCAGAAAATGTCAACATGTTTTTGTTATAGCGGAGATCAAATCCACTTTGAGGTGACACTTCATTGAGTTCGTCTTGCTTTTTTTCGCCTTGCTAAAGTGGCTTTCAGGGTGCAGGCTGGAGGGGAATCTGGGGAAAAAACGTAGAGACGAGAAAATGAGACGCGAAAGATAACGCCTCAGTGAAGATGATGATTGAGAAAAAGAGGCAAGAAAAACACGCGCTCCCTGGTATGCAAATGGGGGTAATGAAACGAGAAACGAATTACTGCAAAAACGCGGATTCGCCAGTCCTCGTTACCGCAGCACTTTGTCAGCATTTTCGGTATAAACGCCGCATGAGCAGTACATGTAATCGCCATTCTGGCGTGTAAAGCATATCGCGAAGTTATGACGTTAGGAATTCGGTCCCATGCCGAACAAAAAGGTCTATTACTCCGTTGCGCATCGTACCTGACCTCTAAGAAAAAGAGTATTGCGTACATGTACAATGTCGCATTTTGAAAAATGAACATTATCAAGTGTAGTAGCACGGTAATACAGACTAGAAAATCCTGGAATTATCAGGGAACAAATATAACATTTTCATTAAAAATGGGTTGTTAGTAGAGGAATTTAGCAAATCAGTAGAGCTTCTCTAAGTTGACCACACAAATGACTGTTGCAAACTAGTCAACATGTACTGATATCAGCACATCCGTGGACTGCATGTACTTACATTTTACAGTAAACATTCCTGATTCATAAGTTATGCATGAGTAATCTTATTAAAATGTAACCGTTACAGTTCCAGTATTGCTAATGTGCTGCAAATACACTCTAATGTATAGGGAACAGTGTGCTTAAAAATTTCGTTCTGTAATATTAGAAGGCACATTTAGACAATTATCCTAACTGTTGTGGTAATAAACAGCACAAATCTCGAGTCAAGTACTTTAATGTTTTATTTTTGAGATTCCCATTAAAAAGGGAATTTCCCTTTTCACTGCCAAGACCCCTTACAATGAAGGGGTTGAAGCCTTCTTTAGGACTTTACAGAATAGGTTTTGCAAGCTGCCAATAAATTTAATCATCCATGACTTTACATGCATGTTGAGACCAAGCTGGTCAACATACAGAGAGTGAATGACTATTGTGTGTCATAGTCCAAATTGACAATACAAGATACATGATGCATGTCATTGTCAATTCTGTGGGTGATGTGTATTTCTCAATTATAAATGGGCTGTATTTCTGTTAATTACGTATGGATTTTCGCCCAGTAAATTTTATTGCGGTCCAGAATTCATGAGAATGTGTTTGGTATTCTTAAAATTCTATGTATGACCAAGCTTTGACAACTAAAAGTTATAAACTCTATGGTGTGGCATCCATGGTGCAGTCTGCATCAGAAAATGCAGAGGTGGCAGTGGAACATTTCCAAGAACATGATGAATGCGTACAGTACCTCCAACCCCAAAAATCATTGTGGTATGATTTTCCCACAAACGCAATGGGCGGCCATTTTGTCTATTGGGTTTGATATTGCAAATTCTTGACTTTTCCATAACATTTTTCACAATTCAAGTTTTAAGTCATCAATAAATAGCGATTTTCAGAAACATTCTCTACCACAGTGATGACACTGCGGAACTGAATGACAAATAATGAATTTTAACCCAAATTTTTATTTTATGAATCAATCACAGGAAAAAATTCCATGACCTTGATGCACCTTTCCATGACTTCTCTGACCAGAATTACATTCGGAACTTTCCATGACTTCCATGACTTTCATGACTTTAATGTCTACCATGACCGATAGACACTCTGTTATTCTGAAACATGATTGACATGCGTTTTAAAATTGTTTCAAAAACATCCTGATGTGAATTATCTGCAATCCAACCACATTTACATAACTCTCATCCGTTTTTCACTTTTCCACATAAACGGTCAATTTAGCTGTTTTAAACAACAGCTGCGAGCGAAACAAAATATTCCCATGTTCGGAAAACCATTTTGGAATGCAAACATATATTGCCAAACAGGAATGTACATGTATCTCGAAATTCATGTACATGTACATGCAAGTAAATCGATCCACGGTCCTGTCCCTTCAGGGGTCCTTAATTAATTATAATCTGCAATTCCAGGAGCAGAAAAAGTCCAAATACAGTACGTGTTTCTATGCAGACAAGGATACATTCATCGAGCAACAGGAAGTTGGCTTCTGGGGCTTGACGTCGTGTTTTGCTCCAAACATTCGCATCGTTTACAAGCCATGGCCTCGAGTAGTGTCGCGATACATGCGACTTTCCAGCTTCGAAACTTTGAAAACTCCGACAAATTTCATATTTAATGGTGTCAGGCCTGCAGCAGAAGGGCATGAAGAAAGGGTTAACCTCAATCATTATGCGGGTCTCTTTATGCCATGTCCAAAGGGCATTTGCAATCATTACGCTGTCGCGATTGCATGTGTGGCCCCAACGGCGCTCCGTCCAAGTTCGATGGGGGCGCTGGCATCGATCGATGCAAACAGCCAATTAGGTTCGTCTGGGCCTCACCAGCTGCATGTTAAGCAGATTTTTTGAGAGTCTGTTAGTGGCATCGGGAGAAGTCTGGCAAATAACTATGTCTGTTTGTCCTATATACTTGTCATGATTCTGGTTAGTTCGAATAAATTATTTTGCCCAAATTCCATTCAAAACTGATGAATTAGGGCATTGTGGTCAACCGACATGGTGGAACATGTCAAATGACATGTACGGCAAAATCAGTGTTGGAATATTTCACCTGACATTGATGCCTGTCATTTGTCAATTGGAAGTCTGGCACACAACCAATGTCTGTCATTTGTCAATTGGAAGTTTCAAACAAGTCCTTCCTCTAATGTGACATGCTGCAAGAAAAATACGTGTTTTTATTTGACTTACTAGCCAACAGACATTGTAGACACGTCCAAGGGCACAAAGTTGGGCTATTTCACCCAGTGGAACATCTCCATGTGTTTTGGAATTCACCTGAAATTTGTGCCTAGAAAACGTTTTTCGCACGCCACTTGTTAATTGGAGCTTCCAAACGTATTACGTCTTTATATTTTTTACAAATTTGGTTGATCCCACACCTCCTGCATCATAATTATTTTGGTCAATTAATCCCTGGTCAAAAATCACGCCAATACTTGAACGTCCCCAAATCGTTCAAATTTATTAGTCATAACACGCAAAATAGGTATGACATGTTTTAACATGTCACACCACTGTCAACTGTATTGAATTGAACACGCCTGAAGGCGGGTTCAGTTGGAATTTTACTAGTATAATTACAGGGTGTCTATTGGATTTGGTTTGTAAACTACATGACTTTTCCACGCATTCAAAATTTTTTCCATTTTTGTTAGAATATGGGGACGTTCAAGTTAGATGTCATAACTAAACAGCAATTTTCAGAAGCTATCTACCACTGTGGAGTAGGTGAGAAATGAAGAATTTAAACCCAAATTTTTATTTTGTGAAGCAATGAAAAGAAAATGCCATGACTCTGGTGTAAAGTTCATGACTTTTTCATGAATCTGATGTAAAATTCATCACTTTTCCATGACGTCCTTGACCTTAATCTCATTTCATGACATTTCCATGACTTCCATGACCGGTAGACAACCTGAATTAATTTTTTTTAAATTATTTAAAATGCTCATAAAGTGGATCCAAAATGATGACAACATCATTGATCGGGTAAATTGCAAATAGAGCTATCATAAAAACGCCATTGGCGAATTTTTTTGGCCAAACTGGTTCGCATATTTTAATTTTTCACGAATTTTTAGATAAAATTGAGTAAGCTTTTCCCGTCTTCATTATTATGATAACCCCATGCAAGGTCAATGAGCATGATATAATATTGAACGTCTCTAAATCGAGCGAATTGACTCAATGTATGCATGTACATGTATGTTCAATTCAATTCAATCGGAATTTAAGTTTTAAATGAAAAAACAGAATGCCAGAAAACCAAATTTGGAAACCAAGAAAAAAAACCAGAAACAATTTCCATATGCATGTTTAATTTCTTAATGGCAATCACACATGGATACTAAACATATACACACAGTTTTGCGTGTGCGATTCGTGTTCAATTCAGTAAAGTTGGAATTTAATACTTTTGGAAGTTTTAAAATAGACGTGCTAAACATTCCAAACACGATTTATCTTACGGCAACGTGTTCCAAATCTGAGATGTAGTTTGCCGTTCAAAAATAGTGTACTTTTGGTGTTTTGACATAATTTTTTCCGCATCGGGTGGTGAATTTTGTTCCGAGTCCATATGTAGGCGACAGCTGATCTGACCCCTAGTCAGGTTGCTTCAAAAACCAAAATGGCGGATATAAAACTGTCATTTTTTTTACTCGCATGTACGGCCGGCTGGTTTCCAGACGAAAATGGGCGCTGATGGGCGTATCTTCTCTCCATTTTCTGCGATTTTTTATCATTACTTTCATAATAAAATATTTCATAAAAATCAGGGGTCGTCCTCAGTCCCGGACCAAACGCTCCGATTCACCTCCAATAAAACCAGGTTGGGATGATCGTCAAGCGCCTTAATTGCTGTCATCCTAACTATCGATTGCTGCCCATTGAAACCCTAACCGATGTTTAGCCTGGTGCGATACAATTAAGCGAACCCTTACAGGGCCGGTAGATCAAGGATCGACTTAATAACTGGATGCCCCCTCATTGTGCGCATCCATAGGGTTCAGGTGATGCATGCAGAGTCGCCATTCATCTAATCGGTGAGACCCAAACTGACTTTGCCTGGGTAGGGGAACCTCCACAACTGGGCGCACAGGGGTGCATGGTTCGGTTTAAAACACTTATCGATATAAGACAGGTACATTTTCTACGTTTAGACGCAAACTTAAATTGCATTTTAAACAAGGAAGTTCCGTATATAAACATGTTTGTCATACCTAAAGTTGAAACTACGAAACCATTCATTTGGTTAACGTGCATTAACAAAAGTCACTTCGCCTAAAATACGCTTCTCTAATTCGCTTAGCATAGATAGGTGTTCGTTTACATGACTGGTGGTGAAATATGGTAAAACACTTATAATTCTCCGATTCATAAAATGTAACGAGGACCTTGGGGGTGAAGTCTATACATGTATAGTCACGTGTTCGTCTGAATTTAAGTGTTCAAAGTAAAATTTCAAGTAAAATTTCTAAAAGCCACTTACAGCAAGCAACACACATTTCCATGCAGATTTAAATTTGAATTTTTTGGTTGAAGTTCACTTTAATGCTGAGGACATACCGAACTAAAATCTAGCTTTACAAACTAGATAATGACGAAAACTGTGATTACGTGTTGCTGTGTTTCCCACTCGGTAATGTCCATTTTAAACTGTATTGACAAATATATTTGGAAATGCATAATATGCATTTTAAAATGTGTTTTAAGCAGTTTATAATGCATATTGCAATGTGTTATGTGTGTGTTGGAAAATATATTGTGTAATGCACACTGTAATGTAAGCTTATATAGTTCTTGAGCATTGAAGAATATGTTGTATAATGAATAGTGCGATTCTGTTTGCATTGAAGAATGCATTTCACAATTTACCTTCAAAGCATTGTAAAATGTCAAAATCCTTACTATATTTCATAATTTCAAGGTTTAAAAAATCCCAATATAGTTTAAATTTCAAAGCTGCATTCAATTCAATGCAGCACACCCAACTTTTAAAGTATGCAGTTTCAAATACATCGAGAAATACACAAGTTAGTATATTTTATCATGTACGTGTAAAATGTATTACAGTGAAATGCATTTTTGTTTACATTACCAAATGTATTTGGTGTTGTGATAAAAACGGCCATTGCATTTGCAATATACATGTCTTTTGCAATTCGTAAAGCATTTCACAATGCATTTGAAATGCATTTTCTCCATGTGGGTATACAGGTAAACGTAGTGAAATCAAATGACATGGCAATGCGGTGATTTGCTAGGTCCACCAATTCCAGCGCCCAACCTTCAGAGATGATTGCCCATAGGGGGCGCCCAGAAGCGGAAGTGAAGCCGAATTTAAAAGGCACCCGTGCCATGCATGGCTAATTGTCTCAATAGAAATGCGTGTAGCATATGCTCCAGCGATTGCATTCACCAGAAGATGATTGCTTGCGATGCATCACGGAAGGACCCCCCTAAACCTTATGCCGTGTTGCGAGGGGTGAGGGCGCCACCGAGGCCTAATTCAGTTCAGGGTGGAGACGCCCGATGCATGTTTGATCAACAGCTGGACCGCCCTCAGGTCATGCTAAGCCATTATTAATTCATTTTTTTTCGTGGTTCGACCTTTGCTGCAGGTCATATTGTCGGCCCTCATAATAAACGAGGTTTTTCGAGTGTTCATAATGTTGAGTTTATTGCTTGTTTCAATGTTTTCATCGAAACTTGCCTGGTTTTTGTCTAATAAAAGTTTAAGCGAAAACAATTTTTCCATATCAATTACATTCTAAATACCAAGGTTATTATTAGCTGAATAATTAATTTATATCCACATGAAGAGGAGATGCATTGTGAAGTTCATTACGAATTGCAAAATGTTAATGTATATTACAAATGCACTGGTCTTTTTCATCGCATCACGAAATGAAATTTGTACATTTGGTAATGCAAACTAAAATACATTTTACAATGCAATATAAAAAAACTGACTTGTGCATCTGACACTGTATTTGAAACTACTTACAAAAGTTAATATGTGTGCTGCATTGAATGGAATGAAACTAATGTATTTTTGAATTTTAAACTATTTCGTTGCCAGGTCTAATTTATTTACTGCATATTTTAGATGTTTTTTTTTAAATTCAGAATTTGGATTTTTTTAAACTTCGAAATTATGAAATATATCGCAAGGCTTTTGACATTTTACAAGGCATGGAATATAAATATTAAAATGCGTTCTTCAATGCAAACAGAATACATTAACTATGCATTGCACAATACATTCTCCAACACAATTTAATGCGTTGCAATATGCATCCCATAATGCGTTACAAACTGCTTAAAACACATTTTAAATGTATTCAGAAATGCATTTTCAAATATATTTGTCAATATAGTTTGAAACTAAATTTGTCTCAATCTGCAGACATTTTAAAATGCATTTTCCAATGCATGTCTTACGGTATCATGCATTTCTAACATTTTTGATCAGTTGTAAACTAAAAATTGTTTATCATCATAGAACGGATAATAGCAATGTACATGTAGTTATTAGGCATTAAAGTCAATATACATGTAGGAAATACTCTAGCACTATTTGTGTATGTTTAAAATTAACTTGTTTCCAAAAACGCCAGGTAAGCACACATTTCAAGTGCTTTTGTGATTTTCTCCATGTAATTTTGTTAAATATTTTTACATTACACTATAAAACTCATACCAACAATCAAAACATCAATATTATTGTCTCCAAACAAAATAATCCAGATTGTGCATTTTTAAAATTAACAAATCTCATAAACCCTCATTTCAGCTATAGTAGAACCTCTGTAAGTGGACCACTCAAGGGACTGTCGTAAACTGGTAAAAATGAGGCGGTCAACATATTGAACAAGGCTTATTCTAACACAGCGTTTTAATTCCATAAACTATATGTACTGAACGAACTTACATTTTACAGTAATCTTTCATCATTCACGAATCATTCATGAATCATTCATGAATAACCGTATTAAAATGTTCATTATACAGTACCAGTATTGCTAATGTGCTGCAAATGTATCCAGCAATTACAAGTATTGTAGAGTAGCAGTGGGATTTTAACGCAGAAACACTAATGTACGGTGTACTTAGAAATTTCATTCTGTAATATTAGAAAGCATGTCCAGACAATTATCCTACCTGTTTTGGTAATAAACAGCACAAACCTCGAATCAAATTCAGCAATGTTTTATTTTTGAGTTTCCAATTAAACATAAATTTCCCATATTTACTGCCAAGTCCTCTTAGTCCTGAAGGGGTTCAAAACTGTTCAGAGGTGTACATTATAAGTTTTGCAAGCAGTCAGTAAATTTAATCATCCATGATTTTACATGTTGAGACCATGCTGGTAAACTTACATGTACATGTACATATACATGTAGAGAGTAAATTACTATTGAGTTATTGTGGTGACCGTCTGGTCTTTTAAAATGTGGTCAACATATGGAGGTGGTCAAGATGGGGAGATAGTAAACTTTGGAGGTTCTACTGTAATATTAATTGTGTATTTTTAAAACGAACAAGTCTCAGAAACCCCATATCAGCTATCAAGCATTTTTCACGGTAATCAAACGAATTACTTGTCACAACTATTGACCACGTGTTTTATAACATGTCAAGCATGTCTTTTTATTTTTCGTACGCAGCTCAGAACCTTTCTCAGAAGCTTTGAAAACACGTATAACATCCATGCACGTTGTCATTTTGATTTTCCGCAGCCAGGGCAGGTTCCAAAAATCTGCTATGCAGCAAAGTTAGCGGCTGGGTAAGCCTGTCAAGCGTTCTCCTTCAAGAAACGCGATCCTCCCTCAAACTAATCATTGCTCGATCTCGCTGGCGCAATTAATTGCGAGAATTCGTCAGAATTAAATCCGAAATAAAATTTAATCGGAGCGCACAAAAGACGTAGATTGAGTTCAAAAACCGACCACTTTTCATTAACTTGCGCTGCCAGCATTAATCTGCTTACCAGCGAGCCGTGCAGGGCGCCCATTGTTGACGGGGGATTAAAATTTGGGGATGGGGACATTGGGTGGTTGATGCTCAGCTTGCAGCAGAGAATGATGTTGAAAGACGAGGGCACGTCTATGTAATTCCCAATTTCCTGCTCTTGCAACACGGATAATCGACGTTAAATGAGCATGCAACACTACTCCAATTAAAGGTTTTAATTTTTTCATGCACTAAGTCAAAAGAACACATGATGACCATGTAAGAGCACCAAAGCTCATCATTTGTCGTGCTCTCACATTGTCAGTAAGTAAGTTTCAGTACTGTAATGCTTACAGTAGAACCGCTGTAAGTTGACCGCTGTAAGTTGACAAACTGGTCAACATGTGGAACGAGGCTTGTTCTGACCCAGGATTTTAATTCCATGTAATGCATGTACTTACATTTTACAGTAATCATTCATCATTCATGAATAATCTTATTAGAGTGTTCATAATACAGTACCAGTAAAGTCCAGTATTGCTAATGTGCTGCAAATTTATCCACCATTTACTGTTCACGTGTGTACAGTATAAGTTCTGCAAACAGTCAATAAATCTAATCAACTTTGACTTTACATGTTGAGACCATGCTGGTCAACATATATGTACAGAGAAAAAATTACTATTGTGTGTCAGAGTCCAAGTGGTCAACATACAACATACAGAGGTGCAGGTGGTCAACATGTAGAGGCCACCTTCCATTGATTTAATGTGGTGACCGTCCGCTCATTTAAAATGTGGTCAAAAAAGGGAGGTGGTCAACTTTGGAGGTTCAACTGTATTTTGGAGAAAAAATCATGTGTAGTTTGAAGGTCATCGGTTTGTAGAACCACCTTGGGTTTTAGATCACTTAAGTTAATTAGGTTTCGTGCACTTTTTGTGCAGCAAATATTTTCAGTTATAAAGGGAGAACAACCTTTAATCCCCATTTGGCCACCAAAATTTACATGCTTGCGCGGTCAATCTGTTTATTGTTGTTATCTAAAATCATATGTGTGGGAAATTATTTTAAAATTAATGAAATATTAGTTTGTTTAACTTTGCGTCCATGTATCGTTTGATTATTTGTATTTTCAAAGCTGGATGCTAAGACAGATCACCAGCACAGAGAATTTTTGTGTCATGAAATATGATCTATTTTTGTGACACTTCTGGAACACATTGAAGTACACAAATCGGAGCACAAACTCACTTTAGAGATCATCTATGATAAACTATCATTGTCAATTATTGTGGCAAATTATGGTCTAAAAAAGTGTTTTTACGTTCTGCATGTGACTTTTGGATTTACAGTGTGGGCCGAGATAATCTGCATTTTGGAAGCTGTGCTGTGATTGGTCACCAGGCAACGATGGCGTGGGCCTCCACGTGATCAGTCGAACGATAATCACTGTATTGAAATTAATCTTAGTTAATCTTAGCTAGCTCTAATCTAATTTAATTTCCTGTATCGTGTGAGTGTGCATCGAAGGGTCAAAGACTGTTCAAAATGTATGTGTACCTGACTGGGGACTTCAGGTACTTCATCCAGACTTTGTAAACTTCAATGACTGCAATGGGACTTCAGTGGTTCAATGAGACGCCATGGATTTCAGTAGGGACTTCAGTGATTCAATGGGACGCCATGGATAAAATTGGACTTCAATAGGACTTCAAGGACCTCATGGCTCCACAGATGTCGAGAAGGTCTTGACGTCCCATTGAAGTCCTTGGAAGCCTCGCAACCCAATGTAGTCATTGAAGTAGGTGAAGTCACGCTGAAGTGAGACTTCAAGCAGAAGTCATCTATGGACTTCAATGGGATTTCCTGGCTTTACGGATGTCAGGAAGGAAATTTCATTGACATCCTTAAAGTATCATTGGATGATTAGTGTGCAGAAGTTCATGAAGCACCAATGAAGTCCTTGAAGTCTCATTGAAAACCCACTGAAGCCCTTGAAGTCACGTTAGGCCACTTAACGTCGCAATGAAGACGATAAAGGCACATTAAAGTCATTGCAGTACCTGTATGTGATGTAAGGCTGAAGTCCTTGAAGTCTGCACACTGAACTCGCCCTGACCAGTGACTTCACACATTTAACCCCTGACTTCAGTGACACTTCACTGGACCATCAACGACTTTAGTGGGACTTTAGTGACTTAAGTGGAACTTTAACCAACACGTCCATCTGACTTCACAAATTCTTAACACCTCAGTAAAAAAAAGTTCATAGCGTTGCAACAAACTCACCATTTCTGAGTAAATTCTAACTCATTTATCTAAATAAATCATAGGCATCCATGCATGTAATACTTGCAATGTCTTGCATAATTAAAACGGTCAAGTAAACCCTTGAAAACTTTGTACAATTATTATTAACTACCTCTATCTTATAGATATATTATACCATCTGTACATTATTTTAGTATACCAAGCATTATTGATGCACAGGACAATTTCTTCATTGTCTTGTTACCTTCACCTAAAATTTCTCAATTTTATTGCCAGTAAATCTGCATTGTAAATCTTATCTTACAGAGCATTTATCAAACCACTACTAGTGATGAAATTTTGGGCCCACATCAAAGAATCCAACATCATCCAACATCTCAGCCAAATACAAATTGCAAGACATCTGTATCCATTAGACAAACTAAGCACTTAGATAATTTTAATTACAGTCCTCCACAATATACAAGTTGCGATCGATTTTTTCTTCTTTCGTCTGGCATTTTAATGCATTTTTATAATAATTATTTTCCTCTATGAAACGAGAAAAAACAACTTCAAAAACACTAAAAATATGACAAGAGCGCTACATGCAGTAACCAAATTACAAGGTGCCTTGAAGGTTACAATGCATAGTTATGAAATAAGTTACATTGAAAATTGCTAGTGACCACTACACAACACATAATTGCGGTTAACATGAAGTCCGATCCTCAAACAAGAAACAAATTTTGACAAAATGCGAAAATTTTAGAAAAGCGAGACGACAAATGCTGGAATTTAGGCTATAGTTAAAATACAATAATATTAATAATAAAGATAATGCTGTAGGTGACATGGTGAATTTTTCAGAAACAGTATCACGAATATCGGTTGATGACACTTTCAATAAATCATTGTGAATATTGCATTCACATATACATGTAGTCTTAGATATGGTGCGTTCAAAATGTGACTTTTCAATCATTTTGATCCTTTTGGAACATGTATGATTCAAGATAAATAGCCAAAAGGATGGAATTGCATGATAAACCCTCAGAATGCCAAACAATTTGAAACAAACGAAATCAAAATCTAAATCAATCTAATCAATCTAAATCAATCTAAATCAATTTTATTACTTCGCAAATTATGGCCTACATTTTAGCAACTCCATGCTTTGAATTTTCGTTGTGCACTGACAATGTCACGTGAATAACAATCAATTGTTTATTACAGCATTTTTTGTAGTTAGGTAATTCATAACGTGTGCATTTTGGTAACTAATGTTCCTATAAAAACATGCATTGTACATGTACAGTATATGTGAACAAATATCGTTTAAGTTACCATAACGTACCATTTAATCTCTGTTTGAGGGATAATTTACATGTATCTTACGTAAGTTTAAAAACAGCTTGAAAGATGCATGCCACCTTTCCTCTCGTGTAAAGAGCGGGGTTTTGGTTATTTAATTTCAATTATGACAATAAGACAACCAATATGGTGGGCCAATTTTAATTTCGTTTTCACTACAACTAATTATTTTTCTGGGCTTTCATTTAAGGTATATGGTTGCCATTTGACATTTTTAACATTGTGTTAATGGAGGGGAGGTGTGGGTTACTGCCATTTGCGAATAATTTAAAAAAGTTCCCCCTACGGATAACAATTATTAGAGAGTTAGCGATTTTCACGTTCGAGAACTTATATTACGCTAACTTCAAATTGACGTCACATCCGCTACTTGTCGTGATCCTTTTCACAATTTAAAGTTATCGTAAGTGCACTTACGAGTACGTCAAGCGTCCACGTTTATATTGCACATGCGCAATTGTACATCGATGGCCGTGTTGTAAACAACGGTGGGGATAAATCCCATAGAAAATCAACTTTGCAACCAAGGCGTGATCACACTACTGGCATTTTCTTAAAAATCCAAAACTTCAAATGAAGTGCATTGAACATCGAAATGTCTCCTAAACTGTTGGTGAGTCGCACACTCACGACACGATAGACGAAACGACAGGGATTTTGCTGTACTCGTTGCGTAGATGTTATCGTGACGTGAAAATCGCTAACTCTCTATTGTCATGTGCACAAGCCGAATTTATCTCGTCGCGTTACGCAATACTAAAGATGGAAAGTTTTTAAATGAACACCCTGTACACAACATTTCCTTGGAATTCCAGTTTGCAACTTTTTGGACACCCTCGTTCGTATATAGTGTTGAAGCCAATTTCGAATCCGGATTTATTTGTTCCGAAACTTGATCCACGCTTAAGACCGATGCACCAATTACCGTGGAAAAGCCTTGTTGGAACCGTTTGGCAACCCCCGTAGGGCAGCCATTATCCAGATCGTTAGAATTAATGGCGCTTAAGTTAAGAACCCATGCATTTGGGGAAAAACAATGCTTTTCATTAGCCTCGCGTAGGCCCTCGGATTTTTAATTATGCACGAAACAAAGGCTTTGCAGTTGCCTGCAAAAATCCTCATTAAATGAAAACGCGCTTTTAATGGCGGCCAATTAAGTGCCAATTGCGCTTGCAAAGCGCTCTTCTAATTCTCGAGCTCAGCGTTTGTTTGCGATTTCGCATTCATGGAAAAGGCGGGGATGACCACTGCCCTAATTACAGGCCTCATCGAGTGGGCGAACCCGGCTAATTAAGAGTGAACATCGCTGCTTAAATGATACCTGGCGCAATTAGCAGCAGCCATTGGATTTGGGAAAGTTAGCTAGCGGCAACCATTTTGTTTAGGAGAAATTTGAGCAATTTCCATTAATTTCTAACTAGCCA
This sequence comes from Kryphioiulus occultus, assembly GCA_034687865.1. Classification (NCBI taxonomy): domain Eukaryota; kingdom Metazoa; phylum Arthropoda; class Diplopoda; order Julida; family Julidae; genus Kryphioiulus; species Kryphioiulus occultus. Next base: position 42,494 of record JAQGAF010000350.1, read on the forward strand.
CGAGTCCATTGGTGTGTCCAGGTTGCATTTGGGAAACCATGATATTCGAGCCTTACCACATCGTTTACATGCCTTTGTGTAAAGGCCTGATTTTTGGAAGCATTTGCTTGTACCTGATGATTCGGTTGCATTTCCGCATTAGGTTATTATGTGTTGACATAATGAACTCGAATACACGAGGTTTCAATGAGGTGCAAACTTGAGAAACATTTCACTCTAAGTAACAAAGACATGAACCCAATAAAAACATCAAGATTGGTCAAATGTTTGCTTAAGGGAGTTCAAAATGCCTTGAAATGGCTTGCTGAGCTCGTGTCTTATTAATACTAAACGAGATCTGGATGTAAACGAAACATTTGAACTACAGTAGATGAAACAAGATGTCAGTTTTACAATCACTGACAAATGTAAGACTAACATAACTCAACGGCACAATTAGCAATCAAATGAACAAGTTTCTTTACCAGTCATCATTCAATTGCTTGTAGAAACTGACCAGAGAGTATCCAAAGTGTGCCTCAAGACCTAATCTTCTGAGAAGAGGTCAAATTTAAGATTTCAACGAAAAGAAGAGTATAGGTTGAGTCAACCAAAGACGTCAACAAAAATAAGAGTAGGTTAGCGGTCAGGTTAATAATAGGTGAAATAACCTGGGTTTAATTAAGATAACCCGAGTTTAATTATAACCACAAGTTAACCGAACTCCACGTTTAATTTTCCATGGGGTAATGCTATTCTTTGGTAAATATCATCTGGTTGGTTAGGGTAACTTTTCCATGATTATCTGCTATAGACTTTCAGTGAGGCAATGCTTGTCCTTTGTTAATTAGAGGACTAGAGGTTATCCTTTGGATTTGGTTAAGATTTAGGGGTGCAGCCAGGACTAAGTGGTGCAATGATTTTCCATGGTTAACTAGAGTTTAACCTTAGGGATTTTGTTTAACCTTTGTTGGTGCAACCGGCCCTACCCTAACATAACCTAGCCTTCTATTATTCTCATGTATATTCCCATGTATTCTCATCGAATATGTGATGCTGACTATAAATTAGCGCGCTTTATACAACTGACTTTATTTCGGTATGTAAACATAGTGTTTGTTTTGAAGTCTCATTGAAGTCCAACTAGTTCTTTGAAGGCTTGTTGAAACCCCCGCAGAAGTCTTTGAAGTCCCACTAGTCCTCAGGTCTGGCAACATCTAGAGTATTTCTGAACGGCCCCAAATCTTTCCCCGCAATGGGGCCCAGCGCTAATTAGCAGCGGCCACCGGGGCATTTCCGGGCGCTGATTGATGCCGGAAGCGGGGCTGGCGTTAAATAAACTTGTCACTTCCGATTTGGCCACACGTGTCGAGGGGCCGAGGCGATGAGCGAACGCACGCCTGGTTAGCCCCAACATCGCATGCGAAAACCGCGCACACGCAAAAAACGGGGAAAACATGAGGAAAACGTGGCTTCCTAATAAATTCGCGATGGCCTATCCGTTCTGTTGAAGGTGACAAGAGGCGGACGTTATCGTGAGATCAACTCGAAATTACATTCTGTCGTGGCTGCGAACACGTGTCGCAATGCGTTGGGGCGCAAATCGATCGATGGCGATCGAGGGCAGATTGCCTCGGATGGCAACCACTCACGTCTCACATGCGGATTTTTTGACGGTTTTGGACTTGACTTGTGCAAACCCAATCCTGCATGGGTTTGGGTCGGCCTGTCAGTGGGAGGCATGGGATATCTGATTGCGCAATCAAACTCGTTACCAAATCGGGTTTGATCAACCAGGCCTGTCATGTCCAATATCACGCATGGACACGCGAGCCAGTCATTAAATGGCCACACACATGCGGATTTTTTGACAGTTTTGAACTTTCCCACACCAAATTTACTGTAAATCACATGTTCGGATCTGCCTGTTAGTGGACAACATAAAATACCTGATTTCGCAGATGAATTCTGGAAAAATCCGATTTTATCATCCAGTAATGGTAATGCATACATGTAATGGTAATGCATTTAGAAATGTATTACAAGACATGCATTGGAAAATACATTTTAAAATATCAGTAGATTGAGATAAATTTAGTTTTAAACTGTATTGACAAATATATTTGAAAATGCAATACCGAATGCATTTTAAAATGTATTTGAAAATGCATTATTGAATGCATATTGCAATGTATTATGTGTGTTGGAGAATGCGTTGTGTAAAGCACCCTATAATGCAAGCTTAGTTCGTGTGCATTGAAGAATATGTTGGGTAATGCATAGTGTAATATATTCTGTTTGCATTGAATAATGCATTTTATAATTTTTATTCCATGCATTGTAAGATGTCAAAAGCCTGGCTATATTTCGTAATTTCAAGGTTTAAAAAAATCCCAATTCTGAATTTTAAAAGACATCTAAAATATTCAATAAATAAATTAGAACTGGTAATTAAATAAAGTTTAAAGCTGAAAAATACATCGATTTCATTCAATTCAATGCAGCACAAATAACTTTTGCAAGTATGTAGTTTCAAATACATGGTGACACGAGTCAGTATATCTTATAATGCGTTATGAAATGCATGAGTGAAATGCATTTTTGTTTATATTACCAAATGTATTTCGTGTTGTGTTAAAAACGGCCAATGCATTAGTAATATATTTTGCAATGCGTAATGCATTTCACAATGCATTTTCTTTCCATGTGGGTTAGCTGGACACACACAGGCATATCCAATGCAAATCTGATATGCAGATGAGATCTCAAATGCCAAATCTATCGTTGCCCACTAAAACAAAAAAAATTAAACCCATGGACTTTCATAGAGAATTTCCACAGAAAAACTAATGAAAATTATACGTTAAAATCAAATAAACAAATTTGTCGAAATTTTGAAGATGTTAGCGGAGTATATTTTGTAATTGTTTGAGGATTTTATTCAAGGTATGTGTCGAGAATTTAGCAGAAATAACCGAGAATAATGCGCGTTCACGTCATATATTCTATTTTGGAATAGTTTTGCATAAAAGACCCAAATGTGACCATGCATTCAAATGTATTATGAAAAAGCAAACATCACGCATTTATTGGCTAGTTGTGTCTTTTGCGTCGAAAGAAGTTGGCTTCTCCCAACGGCTCATAGGCTGGCAGTGATTGCCTGCAGTTAGGGTAGATAAAATACTTTCTAAAGAAATTACATTTTTAGGTTGAGATTAAGATAGAATATATAGGTTAGGCCAAGTTAAATTAAAAAGGCAACAACGACATCGCATTTGTGCGCACTATAAGCAGGGCATATGCTGTTGAATACTCACAAATTATTACAACCACTAAATACTTTCCACAATTACCCCACCTTCAACCAATGCTCAACATCTTTTTTCAATTATAAATTCAACCAATTTTGATAGATCAAGTTGGCCAAACCAAATATCCTAATTCTTAAATTAGCATTTCGATTTTTCCAACTTAATTCACGTTATATTATTGAACGGCGGATCTACTAAATTTCAGAAAGATGTTAAACACTTGTAAAACACAGATGTAAACATATTCATCTGTTGCAATAATTTTAAGGTGAAATTATGTTCCGCAATTTTTGCATGGTCGTTAGGGGCGCTGCACCTCACCGTTCTGAGTGGTGAGGTTGCTTGTCCTCGCAGTTTCGAATGGTGTTTCAAGGGCGAGATTTGCAAGCCGAAAACCTGGAAAAAAAAGCTCGTTTGCAGTAAAAGCTTTTCGTCTTCTCCGCATTTTAAGTACGCGATGCATGCACTAAAGGGGGCGCGCATTACGTGCGAACGCCCGCTGGCCCGCATTTGCATAATTGAACTCCGGAGTATTGTCAGGCTCATATTTTGATTGATCGCCCATTTCTCGCTGAAAACTCACTTGGGCGGGATTTCGCATGCGGACTTGTCAACATCTCCATTATATCAACTTAACAGATTGCGAATCAAGTCAGCCATTAGGAGCTGGATTTATGCAAAAACGCCTCCGACAAAACGCCACTTCCGGCAAACATCGCGTCGGCCGGAAGCCTGTTGTTTCGAGAAACTCTCGAGGGCGATTTTCACACTGCCACACTGAATGCGACAAACTGATTGCAGCGATTGCAGGACTGAGTGCAAACTGATTTCAGCATACAGTGGAACCTCCAAAGTTGACCACCTCCCCATGTTGACAACATTTTAACAGATTGTACGGTCACCACAATTAACGTAATGGAAAGTGACCTCTACATGTTGACCACTTACACCTCTGTACGCTGTATGTCGACCACTTGGACTATGACACACGATAGTACTCTCAACATGTAAAGTTATGGATGATTAAATTTATTGATTTCTTTCAAAAACTTATATAATACAGAACATTGCAGAACCTGCAAAGTTGACCACCTCTTTATGTTGACCACATTTTAACTGACCGTACGGTCACCGCAATTAACTCAACAGAAAGTAACCTCTACATGTTGGCCACTTGGACTTCTTGCAAAACTTACACAGTGCAGTAAACCTCAAAAGCTGACCACATTTTAACTGATAGTATGGTCACCAAAATTAATTTAATGGAAAATGACCTCTACATGTTGACCACCAGCACCACTGTACGCTGTATGTTGACCACTTGGACTATGACACACTTTAGTAATTTACTCTCTGTAATGGTCTCAACATGTAAAGTTATGGATGATTAAATTTATTGACTTCTTGCAAAAACAAACAGTACAGTAGAACCTACAAAGTTGACCACCTCCCCATGTTGACAACATTTCGACTGATTGTACGGTCACCACAATTAACGTAATGGAAAGTGACCTCTACATGCTGACCACCTGCATCTCTGTATGCTGTATGTTGACCACTTGGGCTATGACACACAATAGTCATTTCCTCTCTGTATGTTGACAGCATGATCTCAACATGTAAAGTTATGGATGATTAAATTTATTGACTTCTTGCAAAATTATACTGTACACCCCTAACAGTAGCTGTCGCTATGGAGATACAAGAGTTCGTTTTGAACCCCTTCACAACCCCTAATGTATTGTACGTGTAATTGCGGGATAAATTTACAGTACATTAGCAATACTGGTACTGCATTATGAACATTTTAATAAGACTATTCGTGAATGATGAATGCTTACTGTAAAATGTAAGTACATGCAGTACATGTAGTTCAAGGAATTAAAATCCTGTGTCAATACAAGCCTCGTTCCATATGATAACCTCCTCCTTATGTAGACCAGTTTGCGACATGTACACTCTGTAAGTTGAACAACATGGTCTCAAGATTGGGGCTGTTTATCACCACAACAGGTTAAAATTCCAATACTACTGTACAGTGTAATTGCTGGATAAATGTGCAGCAGATTAGCTTTACTGGACAGTACTATAACCATTTTAATAAGATAATTCATGACCATAATAATTTTTTTTAGATTGGACGGGGCAGGTGGGGGGTAAAATGTAAGTATACAGTACAAGTAGTTTGCTGAATTAAAATCCTGTGCCAGTACAAGTTTTGTTCCTTATGTTGACCACCTCTCCTTATATTGGCCAGTTTACCCAAGTCCCTTGGGTGGTCAACTTACAGAGGTTCTATTATATTTGTTTCACATATAACCAGCTGGCAACTACACGCACTATGGTTACATACTAATTTTATGATTGCAAATGGAAAAGTAAATTTAGTGCACCACATATTTGTTATATAAATTCGCTTTTTTTTCTACAGCATTGATATTTTTACTTTAAGTTAATACATCCTTTAGGAATACCAGCCAGTTTACCATTTTGTTGACACAATTCTTAACATGTTTTATGCGCTAAAACTTACATTGTAATGGCGTGTTTCACACTTGACAGCAATACACATTAGCTTGCAGTGATTGCCGCCATTCAGGGTTTAGCCCAACGTGAAATCAACATGCATATTTAGGTTGTTGGAAACGCCTGCTTAATACAGTTGACCCGCTTAGGTGAAAAAACGGCCAATTGAAAGTGCTCTGAAATTGCGTGCCCTAATTTTTACATGATCTGAGAAACCAGGTAGCTATAAGTGAAAACCCACGTACAAGGTGATTACAAACTGACTGCTGCGGTTTCATGTAAAAATATCACGATGGTGCACCGACCTAAAGTGACATTGTGACATTGTCCCTTTGAGAAATCGTATGGACACTGTATTGGGTTCCAAAATGTGTCGTCTTTTCTGAAGATAGAGATCTTAAGTTTGACGCAAAGCTTTCAACCAGAACGTGACAATGTTAGACTTGGGTCACATTAGCATACGTGTGTACTACATTAGAAATGTTTTTCTTTTCCGAATTTGGTTGTTTTAAAACATCAGCAAAAACACGTTAAAGCTAAAAATGTCTGGGAAGTATGACCGTGTATGAGTTATATTGACAGTCATCTTGAAATCGATATACGTGTACAGCACACCTAGCCTACTGTACATGTACAGCAGATCTAGCCTACATTTACATGCAGCAGTAAGTTTGCTCAGCTAAAGATGGACAAACCAAGTTAGGCATAAAACAATACAATCATTGGACTAAATGTGCTCAAAAAAAGAGACTTTCTATTTATGTCTATTGAGGGGCATTCGATAACGTCAAAAACTGAATTTCAAAATTGTGTAAATGTTTTCCCTGACTTAATGGACAAAATATCAACATTTCCCCGACACATAATTCCCTTGACTGTGTGAACCCTGTTCCTTTTCCCAAAATGTGGCCCTTCGAACTGTACAGTTTTTAAAAATTCATCTTAGTAATGAGGGTGAACTTTATAACCACCCTGATTTTTTTTCTTAAGAAAATTTTCACCTCGAACAAACGTTCGAGGTTGTTCTACGTCCAACAACAATTTCGCGTGTTCCCTCAATTTCCCCACAACATTGTGGGCTGTTGAAGGCACGAACCGTAACCTCTGATCAGCGAGGATTTGCTTAGCAATTACGCAGCTAGGCTCAGGACAACTCCAGCGCTTAAAATATTAAAGCATTTAATTAATTACTCGCACGCTTACCAGCCATTTGGCCCTCGCTCCACGAAGCATTAGCTAATAGTCTGATCCGAGTAAAACGAGACGCAGAATTGGTCGAAACAGGTTGAATCCTCGCCCATTCGAGTGGAGTGAATGTGAAAAAAAGCCGAAAAAAAGGGCAGCCATTTGCATTTGGGCTTCAACTCGCGTGGCAGCAACTGATTGCTTATGCACGAACGCATTACGTGGGGCTCGCATTTGGCGCTAAGTGCTTTCCATGGCATTTTATGCGCAAAGTGCGGGAGGCCCGGCTGCCGAGGGCCTTGAATAATTTAGGCGGTCGAGAGTTGATGATGAAGTGGTTGCATCAATGCGAGGATTAATCCCTGATTTATGATGCTTGAGCCAACTGGTGCCATAATGAGCGGAGAATTGGGACTCGATGCTTAATTTATCTATCGCTGGGGCGGCGCCATGCAACCAAGTATGGAAAGTTGCAAAAGGGAAAAAAGAACGTAAACTGCAAAAAGCGAGTACAGATTGAAACAGGGTTTGATTAAGCGTTTTGTTTAGATGTTGTTTTTCAGAACCTCTTTATACGGCCGCACGTTCGCTATTTATTCGTTATTTCTGCAATGTTTATGCAAAATTTCGCTCTAACGGTCATTAATTCTAAGGGTTCCCACAGCCTGGAAAAGCCTGGAAAGTCAGGGAATTTAAGAAAATCAGGGAAGATGTAAAATTTGACCTGGAATTTTTATGATCAAAATCATACTGACATAAATATGCCCATAAACTTATTAAATCATGATTTGAAAAGATTAAAAACAAATTAGTTTAAAATATTTAACTCTAAAACCTCTCCATGTAGCTGTGTGGGGTTATTCCATTCAGACATAGTGTATAGGGAATGCCCCTAAATAGTTTTGTCATACATGCAAACCAGGATGTATGTTCCACGTCTTTTTCAACATTGATAGTGTTACAAATACTATAATATAAATTAAATACTGAACGGAAGAAAAATGCTGATGAAGCCCAAGAGAAGCAATCTATCAATTTGATAATTAAGTCAAATTCCATCAGAAAGGGTGATGAGACAAAAATGAATGGCATTATTACTTTTGATAAAGAAATTGCCAAAGCTGTTCAGGAAACATAAGTTAGCCTTCTCTTCCAACTAAGTTTTTATTAAAGTTACAAATGTTTTCAATTGTTTACGTTCCAATTTTTTTACCATTTTACAAGAAATAAATATCTTTACAAAGTAACAATAAAGTACAGTAATGAAATGTTCATTTTTCATGGTCATGGGCTACCTGGAGAAACCTGGAAAATCAGGGAGTTTCGTTCTCAAAAAAATGTGGGAACCCTGTCATAGGTCATAGCAAAACGGGGCTACCAGGGCTCTTGAGGTGTGTGAAGAAGTGATGAATATGCGGGACCCACACTGGAAGGAAACGCACTTCAAATGCATTGTGAAACGCATTACGAATTGGAAATGTATTGGCCGTTTTTATCGCAACACGAAATACGTTTGGTAATGCAAACAAACATGCATTTCACTAATGCATTTTACAATGCATTAAGAAATATACTGACTTGTGTATTTCACAATGTATTTGAAGATACATATTCTTAAAAATACATGTTTGCTGCATTGAATTGAAAGAAATTGATGTATTTTTGAATTTTAAACATTTCATTGCCAGTTCTAATAAATTTTTTGAATATTTTAGATGGTTTTTTTTAAATTCAGGGGGATAATCCCTTCCAAGGAAAATTCAAGGTGTATTCACACCATGTTATGTTGGACGGATTTTTACCCTGCACAACGCTAACCATGACCAGCTAGTTCAAATAAGGGATCAAGAGGTTTATTGTTCCTCTGCCTTATTGATTTTTTTGCCATTTTATTTAAAATGATAAGTTGGTATAGTAAGTTGCTCCCAAACGATCGGATATCTCAAATGCAATGTTTTGCATACCGAGCTTCGATACAAGACTTACCAATTGCAATACATGTTGCATCGTCCTAATACTGGTGCCTTTCATGTTTGTTTATTGTTGCTGTTGCTAATCCTGATGACAGATCAAGGGAAAACGAGATAACTAAAAAACGTGGTAGACAAATGTGGTTACCACGTTGGTAATTAACTGGGTGAACAAACTGCTTTGACGGTTTCTGCAGTGGGTTATGGGAGCATTTACTGGCAGCACTAAAGAAAACGTTATCGTGGCCCTCAAACCGCAAATCAAACCTCAAATCGCAGTTTTCGTCATTAGATTGTTTGTAAAGCTAGATTTACGTTTGGTAGCCTATAGGTCCTCAGTATTAGGGATAAACAAGTCTATTGTTTTTCTGCTCTACATGTATTGTATTTTTTTGCATTTTCATTAAAATGGTAACTTGGGATACACGTAGTAAAATGCCCCATAATTCTCAGATACAACTACATGTACAGGGATACATGTCTGAGTTGGGATACCGAGCTATGATACAAGATTTCGATCCAACTGCAGTACATGTTATGTCATCCTGAGCAATCAGTACACATGAAAACAGTTTAAGCAAGGAAAATCCTACCCTGTTAGTAGAAATGGATTAGTTGCTTTGTGGCCAGGTGTACCTGTAGCTTACAAAAAAATTGGAATATCCACGGACGATCACACAAATAAAAATCGTGTAAACTGTAATGGCTACAATTGTAGCATCATACACACTGTACCTCACTTAAAACGGTTGTAAAAGCGTAAATGTACTCACATTTGATAGTTTTTCAGCGCATACCCCTTACGAATTCTTCATCCAAATGCACAATTAGCGAACCGTTGTCTTAATCTGCGATGCTATCACCACAAAAACGGTCAAAATTCGCGAAAACTTGGGCCTAAAGATAACCAAAAATCACCTTTTCCATCGTCCGCCATTTGCAAACTTCAGTAAGCTTTAGAACGCGCGTATCGCCGATAAATTTGCGAAGTCGCGTCGGCCATCTTAGGGCTCCCGTCTGCGCCGCATTTGGCTTAGCCAACGTGAATTAATCGCGTATGATTTAAAAAACACACTTGCATTTCACACAAAAATTCAAGATCAGCAGGAATATTATACCAAAAACTAAAATCTGTAAACAATGTAAAGTAGTCTCCAATTAAAAATTAGTTACGAATTATAAATCCTGTTTTAATTGAAAATTAACATGTTAAAACCCATGTTATACATATTTTTAATGTGCAATTTACATGTCAGGGCAATAAATTGTACACTATTCTACAAGGGACGCATCTCTTTCGATTCCAGCTTCTTCTTTCAGCATTCTAATCGCGTTTTTGTTATCGTTTTATAATCATCCAATTTGGATCTCTAGCGTGTTTCAGTCAGAAGATCCACCCTGCCCATGTTCAGACGAGATTATTTTAAGCTGGACATAAACAGCTCGTGTTCTCTCGTGTCTGCAACACGCAAAACTTCATTTACGTCTCGTTTTTCGCATTAGCGTCGAGTGGATTATAAAAAGGCAGCACGCAAGAAACGCCCTCTGGGGAGCATGCGTGCAGGATTCATCGGTCTAAACTCTTTCAGCCTACATGTATATTGCACGTTGATGTCATTCTCACTGTGTCCTTTAGACTGCAGAAGACGTGTTGGTGTTCTGAACATGTTGGCAACATGTCTTTTTTAAAGCCTTATTACAATACATTGGTATCGTTCATTGATCCTGATGTCCGTGAATTAAACATGTTATGTCACTATACATGTATCACAACACATTGTTATATAATTAATTAGGTTTTAACTCTGTTGTACAACTTAATTGTTCTATGACAGCCTACATGTATATTGCACGTTGGTGTCATTCTCATTGTGTCCTTTATTGGTGATCTGAACATGTTGGCAACATATGTCCTTTTTAAAGCCTTATTACAATACATTGATATCGGTCATTGATCCTGATGTCCAAATCTGAAATCCAAAAAACATTATAACTTGGTGACAATACATTTAACTCCCTATATTCCCTAACTCCTTACCACCAAATGTTAGAGACATAGTTCCAATTTTAAAGTTGGTTGTTTGGTAATGGGATTTAAGAGCGCAATGCCTAAAAAGGTGCCAAAACAATGATAACGAGGAAGACAATCCCAGCAAGCAAGAGTAAAATTTGAAAAAGTTGTAAAGGTGCGTATACACTATACATGTATCACAACACATTTTTATATAATAAATTAGGTTTTAACTCAGTTGTACAACTTAATTGTTCTATGACACCCACTCGATTACATGGGTCATCAATACAATAAGATGTTAAATAACATTTTTCTTGTCATTTTCAACAAGTTGTATAACTTTGCAATATAACTCGTTTTGTTATACAGTATAAATGGTGTTTCGGATCTTTCTGCACAAATTGCTATGGGTGATAGGGGACACCTCGACAAACATTTTTTGTCAACGAATGTGTGGTCACTTATGTCAACGTACGCCGCTAGGGGCGTTTATTATGAACTGTTATTATATGCATTATACAAAACTTTGATATTGCTTTTAAGAAACTGACTAGACAACGGTTCAGTAATTGTCATTTGGAGGCAGAATTCGTAAGATATACGTTGAAACACGATCAAATTTGAGTTTACTGCTTTGCTGTTTTCGTCGTGTAATGCGAATACATTTAATATTTACAACCATTTTAAGTTAGGTATGTTCATGTACATGTATAGTGCTAGCTATTACAGTTTACACGATTTTTATTTGTGTGATCATCCATGGATGGCTCAATATCAGCGTTTTTATTAAAAATTTCTTCTATCTCTAATTCGTATCAACATTTTTGTAAGCTTCAAACTAGGATTTTTCTTGCTTAAGCTAATATCATATTTATTGATTGCTTATAGGATGATGACACAACATGTATTGCAGTTGGATCCAAGTCATGTATCATAGCTTGGTATCCCAACTCAGTTTGTGCAATGTTTTGTATTTGCGATACACGAATTCGTGTAGACGTATCTGAGAATAAGGGAACAGTTTACAATACCAAGTTACCATTTTAATAAAAATTGCAAAAAATGCAAAAGTAGGTCAAATATTGATACATCAGAATTCAATATGCACATTGATATTAGATGCTCCAATATCATTTTCCCTTGCCATTACAGCATTAGGTTTTCAGGTTTTCAGTGTTTTCATCATGATTTACTTGGAACCCTTATGCGACCAATGTATAGCTGAGCTTCAAAAAATGTGTAGTGATTCAGTTTGTAAAATTTGAAAGTACCCCAAATTGTGATGTATGAGCACCCTATCCCCTTCACCGCATTAAACACTGAGTAAACGTTTTCTAATCCAAAATTCACCATGTTAAACGTAAACTTTTGCCCATGAACCACTTTCCAATTGGACGTATGACTACCATTTGCGGATTTTGAGTTTGGAAGTCAAATATCATGTCATCATGGCCCAAAGTCCATTTGGACTAACGATTTGGACATCAGGTACGATGATCGAGATCATTGTGGTGTCCTACGTCATATGCCCTGATCCAGCATAGATTCAAAGAGAAAGTGGGCTTCTCCTAACAACACATAGGATAACATTGATTGCGTGGTGAGTAGGGGCAGCTAAATCCAAAATTGCAGTTTAAGCTTAGGTTAACTGTTTCGGGGATTACAAATAAACAAAAACAGAAAAATTCGCAAAAAAAATGGATATTTTCGGTACTGGAAAAATAATCTCTAGCTCTCAGAACCTGTGACGTCATGCGTGTGCCAATCTCTCGCGCAACGTGCTAAAACCAAGCGATAAATAGGAAATGGCACGCACTTTACCCTCTCATAAACTGGCCTGAGAGCCCCATCCAAGTTTTAGCTTTCGCGTTTAACATCCATTTTACAATGTAATGGTTTGCCCCCTGCGCAACCGGGCTAATAAAAGGCCTCAAAACTCCATAAAATCTCATTTTCATGAGGGCATAAATTATGCAGTATCTTGCAGAGATGCTCAGCCAGAAGATGAATTAATCCGGGTTTAATGGACGCTGTTAATGGCGCCCAAATTGTCGTTAAGTGAGCTCGGCCGAGGCCGAGAATGGGAATAAAAAGGAGTTAGAGGACCCAGTGGGGTTACTCCCCCTTTCCGCTGTACAAGGGAGTAAGTTACCCCCACAGCAGCCCTTAAGGGGGCGCCTAAGTAAATGACTGGAAATTCAACTGACCTATAGTGGACTCGTTTGAGTGACTCTGAATGCAGGTTTCCTACAAGTAAATACAGACTCTGCACCAAAACATGAAGGAGATTGCTTCAATTAAAAATGTGTAATGATTTTTTTGGAAACAATGTATTTTTGAAGAATAGTAGAACCACCAAAGTTGACCACCTCCCCATGTTGACCACTTCCCTATGTTAACCACAGTTTAACTGAGCGGACGGTCACCACATTAACTCAATGGAAGGTGACCTCTACATGTTGACCACCTGCACCTCTGTATGTTGTATATTGACAACACGGACTATGCACAATAATAAATTACTCCCTGTATGTCGACCAGCATGGTCTCAATATGTCAAGTCATGGGTGATTACATTTATTGACTTCTTGAAAAGTTATACCGGACACCCCTAACAGT
>JAQGAF010000351.1:0-56058 GCA_034687865.1 Kryphioiulus occultus
AAACAATTAAAAACATAGTTTTCACTCATTTGGTTTTAGGTTCTCAGATGTATTTTACACAAGTTCTTGAGAATAATTCGGTTGTCCTAAAACTTTTGACCTCTACTGTACATGCCCCCAAACACAACACTGTCTAGCCAACCATTTTCAGTTTGGGTCTGCTATTCAGGGGAAATTGGGCTATATTTCAGCAGACTCAGATGATTCCCAGAAATCCAATAGCACTCAGATGCAACATTTACAGCCATAGGCAGCAAATATCGTATTAACGATGTATAAATTAATACTTAAACGTCTGCAACAGGTAACCAAAAATGCTCGTAGCAAGATAAGTAAATGAACTAGGTAGGGTACGTGACATTTCGACACAGTCCTTGATAGCACTTTTCCAGTTGTGGAAATAATGTTAAATGAGAACCTTGAAAAGCACATACTGTATGCCAGGTTATGCTTTAAGTCATTGTCAACTATGAAACCATTCACAATTCACACATCTGTTAATCTCAGTAATCACAACAGCTTGAAATCGGTATTGAAATATCAAGACTATGACTAGGTATAAGAATATTCGTGATTTTTGAAGAACTGTTCAAAAATCATGACGATATGTAAATTGAGACAACAGATAAGTCACATCAATTCAAACGTTGTATTGATGGATTTTGGTAAATTCATTTAATTTAAAATAGTGTGGCAGAAAACCTTTAGAGACGTTATAAGGTAAATAAAAAGGTTATTTCTCCATTAAATAAAACAGATTGAAGAACAAAATTCACCAAAACGACAAAGTTAAGACGAAAATAAATGAAAATTTTCATTGAATATATCACCAAAAGCACACGTAGAAATAATGTTAAACGTATGCATATTTCCATAAGTACACTGTATATTTCTCACAGATTACGTAAATAAAGGTACAGAAGGATTAAGCATCTCATCATTTATGTAAAAAGTGTAAACTCGTGAGTTAATTTCATTTAAATAAATATAGTAACATCATACATGAATATATAAATCACTATTTACGTAAACAGATTTCACAAATCCTGTTTATGCTTTGCAATCCCAATATCAACAACAATTATTGTGGGTCCAACTAGCCCACCCCAAATAGCTAATATTAAAACTTTGTATTTCAATATCATTTCTAATGAAAATCGTTTCTCACGCAGAATTACAATACACTGTGTATAGTGCAAGCACGTCGTGTTTTTAACGTTAATCGTATAGTCAGAAAATTTAGGGTACGCTTTTTAATTAATTACCCAATTTTATCACCACATTTTAAATCTAAACAATCCTGCAGTTTCCCCTCAGGACTACGTAGACTTGCAATACTTTCTCGGGTTACAAATGTGCTTTCTGATTCTTTAAAACTCCTCGTGTAGGGTAAACAAAATTTATTAGCATTTCCAGACAAAAATATGCCCCCTTCGTGCTGTAGATTACAAAAGAACGATAAATTTATAACGCAAAAATGACAGCTTACAACACAAGCTGGAAGGTAGTGTATACTGGAGAAACGCATTCGAGCGAAATTGGTTTAAAAAACTTTGTTTTCAAAAAAATGTTTGCCCTTATTTTAATAATAGGGCGTACAATTTCGGGCGAAATTTATTCGTAGTTTAATGCAGAATCCCGTGGTGGTTGCGTTAATTGCTCTCCAAACAAGCAGTGTGCATACTAAAGTTTTGGCAATTAAAACAATAGCGTCATGAAGATATTTTTTTAACGCGAATGGTAAATATTTACATGTGGGACTAGAACAAAATTACGCCAAAAAAGTGTTCAAGTGGCTAAATTAAACATTAATAAAATGTAACTTCGATTAAAGTAGAATCGATGAAAAGTGCGTGATATCTAATTTGGGTCTGTGCATGTTCAAATGTCAGCTTTGTTTCGTGTAAGCCACTCAATGACCAAAAGTTTTTAAACGTTTTGAAAATAAAATAGTAAACACGGAAACACGCAAGCAAGCAACAAGAAAACAGGTAAAAATAGTGAAATCAACATATAGAAACATGATTCAGCAGATATCAATACTTTTTATATTTGCTTCAAACGTGACAAGCTTCTTCAACAGCTACACATTCTATAAAAGTTATAAAAATATACAGGATGTTCAAAATATGTCTTATCCTCCAATTTATTAGGAATTAACAATTGCCCAAGACTTTTTGTTAATCCCATATGTACTTCTATAAGTATTACAACATACCTAACCACGTACCGGTACGTTACATTCCTCATCAAGCAAAATAACCTTTTAAATTGACATACTATCAAATTCAGTGTATTTCCCAAAATCTTATAGCTCACACCACACCAAGCCACAAGGGTACAGTAATCTTAGTTCTTATTAGTAATGCCATACACCGCTTATATTTGAATAAGACGAGGCATTAAGACGATGTCCAAGAAGAAGTATCAATTCAATGTCCTAGAAGAAGTATCAAGACAATGTCCAAGAAGAAGTATCAAGACAATGTCCAAGAAGAAGTATCAAGACAATGTCCAAGAAGAAGCACTGCAATCAATGGACATTATTTCATCAAATTCATTTGAAACAAATTGCATCCTTGTTTTAACTTTGTTGCACGCTGAGAAATGTGCATTCCAAGTTAAAGAATTTGGTGAAACTGATGTATCAGATCACTTTTATGGTCGTTACAATGTATCATGTCTCAATTTTCCATTGAGTATCATGACCATAACTGCCTACAAAAAATTGCGACAATCGCGAAAAGTCACTCCAAATCTCTATATCAACAAATAATCGAAGCGAGGATAACTTATGGGAAAGTCTGGATACCAAATACGTTTTCTGGCTTAAGGTAAGTCCCAAACCCCGTTCTATTTACCGACAGAAACTTTCCAGTCAGCTTAGGGCCAGCCATGTTTATGGGGCAACAGACGCATTATGACAAGGGCCCATTACACAGTTTGCATGTCTGTCTAAAGTGTCAGTCTCTTGCAAAACAGCCCCATCTCGGAAGCCATCTTAAAATTTACGATGTTGGCAGTAAAAACTGCAAATAATTCAAATGGCTGGTATTAAGGCAGACGTACATCTGCAAATATAGTACACAAAAGCGGTGCCTCTGAGTCTTTCTCCGAATTACCACTTTGGATGCAGAGTGGATGGCAAAAAAAAACACAATAAGAAGAACAACATCAAGTTTCAAAGGGGGACTTTAGCCTTATTTATGCAGCCATAGCGAAAAAAGGAAGCTCCCTGCCAGTCTATCTGCTATATGGTAACGACGATTTAAAAGTGTTGAAACAAGCCATCGAAAAGCCTGCATTTGTATCGCTGCACTTAGCCCAGTTTAAACGCAATATACGCTGAATTGGTGAGAAAATGGGTGGACGAATCATCCTGGCACAATCAAGGCTCCATAAACAAGACACTGTCTAGGCACCATCGAGTGCAGCTTTTATGCTAACGAAATGATGAATTGTGAGAATTTAACAGACAAATGCATTTCTTGCACTGGACTTTGCAGGCAAATGGGACTATGAAGTTGCGTTTTTTTTCTGCTCTTCAAAATATTTGCATTGGAAGAGAAAATCACCCAGACTTAAGCAGTTCTCATCTCTGATGGAAAGGTCTCTGATGGAAAGATGCTGTCGTATTTAAACTAAAGGATTCTTCAGGAAATTTTTCACTGTTTATCAAAGTAAATACTTAACTAGACGATAGAAAATGCAGCATGTCAACTGAGAAGTGCACTGTGCATAATTACTTGAAAGAAATTTATCTGAAAGACACGAGGACATCATGTGTTTGCATTTCTAACTTTACTTGCAATTTGTACACATTTTCCATGTTTTTACCGAATATTTTGGAGGATTAACAGTGGACAGTTTTTTAAATTGAATCTTTGTGTTTCATGTAATGTCTAGAGTCAGGGTTTCCACTCAGTCTAAACTAGTTTGGTTTTATAAAGGTGGCAATTAGGTAAGATCTGACTACAAACTGATGAGAGTATGATAACCAAACACGGTAAACACCCCATAAGTATGAGCCTTAAGGACAGGTTCCTTCGTGATTTTGCAATATCTGATCAGATTTGATCTCTGGTGATACTGATGTTAAATTGTCTACCATTGCTAATTCATTGCTAGCGGATATGTATCTGATACCTCTGACATCTTCACATTTTATTGGTGTTACCAGTGTGATAAATTGCAAGGATTCCATTTTTAATAGTTATGGTCAACCATTTTGCTCCAGCAACTGATTGTTAATTAAACTGTACCAATTTAAAGTTTTCATTCAATTAAGCTAGTTCACAATTACTTTTCCATAGAGGTTGTTACTCAAATGGTTCCCTAAAACTGCTTTTAACAATATCTTATCAGATTGATCTCGGGTTATACTTATGCTAAATTGGCTAACATTGCTAATTCATTGCTAGCAGATATCCATCTGATACCTTTAACACCATTACATTTTAATGCTGTACGTTACCTATGTGTAAATTACAAACATTCACAATTTTAATTGTTGTGGTCAACCATTTTGCTCCAGCAACTGATAATTATAAAAAAATACATCACCAATGCCAGCAGTCGATTTACCACAATATACCAATTTCTCAGTTTTCATTCAGTTATTGTTAGTTTGTAATCAGTGTTCCATAAGGGTTGTTACTCAAATGATTCCCTAAAACTGCTTTTGCAATACCTGATCTGCAGATCTGTGGTGATACTGATGCTAAATTGGCTATCATTGGTAATACATTGCTAGCAGATATCCACCTCATACCTTTAACACCATCACGTTTTATTGGTGTAACCAGTGTGTAAATTAACATTCACAATTTTAATTGATGTAGTCAACCATTTTGCTTCAGCAACTAATTGTTAATTAGTTGAAAATACATTACCAAAGCCAGCAGCCAATTTACCACACTGTATCACATTTACCACATTGCTAATTCATTGCTAGACGACAAGTATCTGATACCTCTGAAACCATCACATTTTATTGGGTAAATTGTGTGAATTGGGTTACTTGTGATAATTGTGTTATTGGGTAAATTGTGTTTATTGTGTAAATTGCAAGGGTTCCAATTTTAATTGTTGTGCTCCACCATTTTGCTCCAGAAATGTTTTGTTAATTAGTTGAGCATATATCAACAAAACCAGCAGTCAATTTACCGCACTGTACCAATTTCTCAGTTAATGCTAGTTTGTAATGAGTTTTTCACAAGGGTTTTTACACAAATTTGATTCCCTAAAACTGTAAATAAATGCGATGACCTAGTACGAATAACAGGGGAAGAAAAATACGAAAAAACTTAAGATGATAACTCGAATTCGTCTCAGATATCAATACTGAAGTTATTTCATTGACCATCCTTGATTTTCCAGATCGGTTGTACTCCTGTCAAAAATATTTGTAGAAGCAATGAAATTGGCAAAGGGTGTGCAGGACACAAGATATCGTCGCTGTCGTGTCTTAAAAGCTGGAGTCAGAAGGAAACCAATAGCTGTCTAATGGCGGGTTATTTGTCATCTGAACATCACTGAAGTGCCCTTCTAATATCCATGGCACAATGGGCAGAGGCAATTGGGTTCAGTCAGCCGGATGTAAGCTTTGCACTTAAGGGTCGAATTCGGTGTTCTCCGTTTCACGAGTCCGGATTGGCTGCATACCAAAAATTTATTTTTACATCGGTGGCACTTATATTTCCATTAATGTTACCACAAACAATAAGATATTAGGGCATTACCGCGCTCAAATGCAAACATAATGGAGTATTAATGCGCTATTCATAGACGCAAGAGCGTAATGCACATTTTTCCTACATTATTTTTCCCTGTGGTAATTGCCAGAAGATCCGAGCAACATTGTATACACCAGCCTCTAAATGGATATGGGATTTGAAGATCTTGCGCAAAATGAGATCGTATTAAAATAAAACGAGCCCAAAATGGCGAACGTACGTCGCAATTGTCTAAAGGGCACCGGGTAACGTTAATTGAATGACAGATTCGCAGGTAATTCGCAAAATTGCCATCTTTTATCTCATCAATTTTGGCTAAATTATGTTAGGATTTGATGAACAGTACAGCCAGACAACCAACTTGAAAGTTTGGCAATTAAGCTCATTTGGAACTTAATTGGCAAACATTTCGAGAACCCCTCACTTGGAGATGACCCCAAAATATATTATGTGAATATGCATAATGCGTTCATTTATTGTCTGTCCAATTATTTTCAGGTAGCAGGTTTGTATCAAGACGTTACTTATGTAAATGCAGCCTCTGCAACAAAAACAAACAAATAATGTACTTACAATTTCTATAAATAAAAATTCATGCAACTCACAACCTCATTTTTCAATCAGTACCCGGCCATAAGGGTTCAAACACTAAATAGAAACTCGAATTTGAGCGGAACACGTTTTCTATACTTCTTCGCAAGAACTACGTCACCAATTTTTCAATACTTCATAAATACAATAAATTTTAATTAATACATGTACATGTACAAATATTCTAAAGTTGTTCGTAAATTTCTTTCAAAATTAAAAATAAATAAACGTGAAAATAATTCAGAACTATTCAACGTGCCAAATCTAAATTACTATCGTATGCATACAGTAGAACATGTGTAAGTTGTCCACCCAACGGACTGTCGCAAACTGGTCAACATAAGGAGGTGGTCAACATATGGAGCGAGGCTTGTACTGAAACAGGATTTTAATTCCGTGAACTGCATGTACATGCACACAGAATGTTCTTGCATTTTACAGCAATCATTCATCATTCATGAATAATCTTATTAAAATGTTCATAACACAGTAACAATATTGCTAATGTGCTGCAAATTTATCCAACAATTACACGTAAAGTACAGTAGGGGTACTTAAGAAGTTCCTGTATGTTGTACCTGTCTATTTACAGTAAAAGTTTTGCAAGTAGCCAATAAATTTAATCAACCTTGACTTTACGTGTTGATACCATGCTGGTCAACATGCAGAGTAAAAAATACTATTGTGTGTCATAGTCCAAGTGGTCAACACACAACATACAGGGATGCAGGTGGTCAACATGTAGAGGTCACCTTCCATTGAGTTAATGTGGTGATCGTGCGATCAGTTATGTGGTCAACATGGGAAGGTGATCAACTTTGGAGGTTCTACTCTACTTGAAAACCTGTGAAGTTACTTAACTGTTAACAGTCAAGTACTTTCGTTACACCTTGTATTTCTTGGATTCATGTGTATAATAGAAACTATAGGACAAAAAAGTACTTTGAAGTTTAGTGTAAACACATTGAAATGTTCAGTGTAAGAGTGAGTGTTGATAAATTAATTCAAGCATACTTTGTAAGCAAGAATTTCACTGCTTCAAAATGCTGTATTTCCACTGCAGCAATAACTCATCGCTTATTATTCATGTAATGTAGGTGGACAACGATGAAAATTGGTTGCCATAGCAATTGCGTGAAGGCAATGGAGATTTAATCATTACCTTAATCTACCAGGCTTTCCTATCAAGTGATAAAGGAAAGCATTTTGCCCACCAAGTGAAATTATCCGATTGTCTTGTCCAATGAACAAATTAAGTAGACATAAGAAGAATTGATTGCACTGTTTATTGCTACCAAAGAAAACACGCCAAAAAAACTCCTTCATTAAATTAGTGAGCATGAGCACATTTGGATAGGACCAGATTGGTCAGCAGTAATATATCTCCATAAAAATCAAATTAAATTAAATTAACGGCAAATGCAATCAATTTTAAACGAAACTAGCGTCTGATTGTATGCCCTTAATAAGGTTAAGCAAGGAAGGTCAGTGACAGACTTTACAGTTAAAGCTAATGATTTATCATGCTAAAATAAATGCCAGGAATTTTCGATTACAAATAGACTACTTCATATAAATTAAATATGAGATTACTGATATTTACAAGCTTCAAACTAAAATTTGCAACTCAATTTCACTGACATTCCCTGATCAAATCTGATAAATTTCCCTGACTTATCAAATAAAAAAATTACAAGTAATTAAATTTATTTTCCACGCTTCGCCCATTCAAGTACATGTATATAATATTTAAAGAAAATACACGCATACATTGTACATGTATACCTGATTTGTTTCACAATTTTCATCTAATATTTTTGAAAAAATTCGCAATTTCATTCGCCGAGACCCCGCGTATATTTTAGAATTGAGCACTCCGTAGGCAAAATATTTACAAAAACTTCACCACAAAAAAAATATAAAAAAATTATTTGGGTGTTAATATTAACACGAGAGCAATGCCTGCAAATTACCATTTAATGTAACATCCAAATACAATTTTGAAGACATTCTTAGAAATATTAATATTCACGAGAATACTGTAGGCCCTTTTTTGTTTTAAAAACCTAGACCAGGAATTTGTAGGTTTTGACTACTGCCACATCCATACAGTATATTGAAACTTTCTAAAAATTAAACAAAAATTTGTTCAACGTTAACTTTCCTGAGAACACGTCAAAATTGTGTAGTTTTCTAATAGAACCCCTCTCGGATTTCCATATAGTGACCCACAACTGGACCACTTTTAAATTCGTAACAATGTCTGCTGTAAGCTAAATAAATTTAATTACAGCATTTCGAATATTCCAGAGAATTTCCCAAATACAAATTAATTGAATTATTTCGAAAGCGCCCTTCCTCATTCGCAATTAATGTCTAGCCGCAATAAGCGTTATGGCTGTTAACTCGATTCAATCGTTGAATGCACCACCAATTTCTTATTTTACTGCTAGCAATTTATATCTGATAATACATGGAATTATCCAATTTATCAAACATAACGAAATCAAACTGAAACGCTCTTGGAATTAAATTTTCCTTAAACAGTTTTTCTAAGAACTAGTCTGCAAAAGCTCATCCAGGCAGCACTAGGGACCATTTGAAACATTTATTTAAAGAGCTGATACTTCCCAATCCATAAAGGCATTGCATTGAAAGACCCATGATATACTATCAAGAATTCGAATGTAATGAGTGTAATTAATTTTCAACCCTTAAGTTTGATTGTATTCAAGAAGTGGGGAAATTCAATTAAGGAACATACACGAATGTGAAATAATGTATGCGGTACATTAGAGACATTCATGGAGTCTATATGATCTTCAGCGTACTTAAATCATTTTAAACTTCTATTCACGTCATTTTATGATAAGCTGTTGCTCATTAAAAATTAAGCCTAGCTTAGCAAAGTTCCGCTTAGTTAAATTATAAATTTCAGCTAATTTGAAACAGCTAAAAAAATTGTAGTTTTTCCACACACGTGTAACCAAAATGTTTGTTATTATCTTATTAGTTTTAGTTTCTTGTCTTTCGAAAACTTTGGTAAGTTACCCAAAATTGGGCGAAGTTTTTTTTGTTGGGTAACGACATAACTCAAGATACCTCAAAATACATCAAAATTTACCCCAAAATTGCTGAATGAAAAGTGCACTGGTGCATCAGTCAGTGTGTATCAATACCCTATGCTTGTTTATTACGATTGTATAGATTAAATCATGTTTGCTGATACTATGGGGCCATCGAATATTTTACCTGAATTTGTTAAGGAATTTCTGAAAAGAGGTATTCGGCTTATTTTGGCTTTTCACTCATTAGAGTGAAAAATTTGGGTAGCAAAACACATAATTTGTTTATATTGCGCATCCCTGTAACTATCCTCTAGCAAATATTCAAATAATATAACTGATCCACATGTACCCATGTTGAAAACAAATGCATTATAAATATATTTTTAAAGACATTTGAATTTAAAAAAATGTATTTCTAAATGCATCAGGGTGTCTACAAATTTCTGAGTTTAAAATAAGGTAAGTAGCTTTTGTTTAGTAATTTTGTAATATATGTGTTACTTTAAAATAAACGTGGTACATTTTCAAGTGCATTTCCAAATACATTTGGAAATATAATACAAATATATTTCGGTATACATTTTGAAATGCATTCCCAGGTTGTTCAAGGGCTAAATCTACATATATTATAAAATACATTTGTAAATTTATTTTAAATGATGCATTTAATATGCCTTTCTTTTCCACATGGGTAGGCCTACCTTCATTTTAAATGAGGTCAACAAACATCATCGTATCAGTTTTTATAGAAATTCGATATATCGAATATATAATAATTATCATTAGCTTTCCTGCTTTACATTATACACAGTATCAGCGCAAAGAAAACTACAAGTGCAACGAAAATATTGTCAAGAAGAAAA
Source organism: Kryphioiulus occultus (assembly GCA_034687865.1). Classification (NCBI taxonomy): domain Eukaryota; kingdom Metazoa; phylum Arthropoda; class Diplopoda; order Julida; family Julidae; genus Kryphioiulus; species Kryphioiulus occultus. Next base: position 10,258 of record JAQGAF010000351.1, read on the forward strand.
GGGTTAATTAGGAGGAAATGTACTCGCAATCAATGCTTTAATTTCACACCCAAAAGCATCGAAAAGCGTGCTAAAGCCCGTAATTATTCCCTGTTAAAATACACGGTTAAGTAAACAGCAACGAGCTGTTTTACTATCAGCCTGGTCGTCAAATTTCAACATTTCACACGTGCTAAGCGCGGAAAATTATAAGATTGAAGGAAATAAAAATAAGTTAAAAGTGAAAGCCTGCTTTTTCGTATAAACGCGTAAAGTCTGAACAATGTGGTGTCTACGCAAAGGCTATGCCCTCCAGATACAACTTGTACTAGGCTTAATTTAATTCGACGATTAATTAAACTTTTGTACAGATAGGGAAGTTGGGCACATGGCGAGAATTTTAAGCAAGGACTGCAGACGAACCTAAAGGTTTCGAGTGTGTACAAGCTGGAAACTCTTTTGTTATTTTCAACTGTCTATTCATGCAAGAATAATCTTAAATTCCTTTTGCGTAGCATTAGTTTACGGCGAACGTAATTGCACATTTTTACAGTTAATTGGATTACAGCTGCAGACGATGAAAAATTTGAAGAAAGACGTAGATGGGAAGATAAATGAATTTCGAATAAAATTAATCAGCAGCTTTGCATTACGCCAAGAATTTTAATTTGAAAATACTGACTTTTGACTTCTGTTAAAGCAAAGTCGATTTACCATTGTCAGGCCCTCAAAAAGTCACGATACTGCCTTACTGGCCATTATTTGTCATTAATGGTAAATCAATTTCATAATTTGACAATGATTTCAATAACCTATACGTGGTTCATACAAAAATTTGCAACTCAATTTTCCTGACTTTCCTTGACCAAATCTGATTAATTTCCCTGACTTATCAAAACAAATTTCACATGAATCCAAAATTAACTTTATCTACAACACTACTATTAACTATATTTTTTTGTATTTTTCTGTCTTCATGACTAGCCAAATGTTCACTTGAATTTCCCTGACTTTTTCAGGTACTTTTTAAAAATTTCCAGATAATATCAAGAAACAAGTTTTACAGATTTTATCCAAGTAATTATACCATATGGCGGAAATTTTTAAATTATAGATCTGATAACGAAATTATGGAATTGGCCGAATAATTTTTTAAGAAGAAATAATAATATTAATAATTAAGAGACTGCCATGGGCAAAATTTTTAAAAATTTACAAGTAATATTAAATTTTTAGTGTATTAATATTAATAATGATGCGAACACTAGTGGTTGAAACCACCAGATCTCAAACACTACATTTTTGAGGACTTCTTTGAAGTATTAAAACATTCTTCATAATGACGGAAATGCCACAGGCGAAATTATTTGTAACAAAAATAATGCATTTTAGGTAAATTTTTCATCAGGAAAATTAATGATAATAAGAAATTATAGTGAAAACGCCATTGGTGAAATTTTTAGAAAACGTAGATCATAAATACAGCTTTTCTAATGCTTTCCATGAGTTACTTTCCATCAGTCAAAATAGTTGTGCCACAACAAATTTCCAGACAAAGACTTTCCCTTAATGGTGAAAAATTACAAGATTTCCCTGACTTTCCCTGACGGTATGAAACCTGCTATAATGGAGGAACGTCTAATAGATAGTCGTGGATGAAACCCTTCAATAAAATTAACCAAAAATGACATTCATTTATCTTGCAGATGAAACGTGATGCAATAATTGAGTTTAAGATCAAGTATATTGATCAAACTCTTTGTTCTACACTAATAATAACACAAAAACTACTCACTCAAATAAGGTGCAGGCTCGAAGTTAAGCGAAATATGAAAACGGAGTGACACTTACCTACAAAGAAAAATAAACAATTATTAGATGAAATAAATATACGATCGTAATAACAGCAATTAATCTACACGATGACGGATCGGAAAATTAAGCCACACATGTTTACAACCAACCAATCATCAGAGTGAGTTTTGAAAACAACTATCCTAAATATTACAAGATAACGAATGCGCAGCAAATTAACATACATTATCTTACAACACGATTCATTGATCGATGATTAATGATTGATGTGTCCACGCTTAATTGGCTTAATTAAAAGCTAAAATAAATGTTATTCCTCAGGTTGTTTGGTTTTTACCATTTGTTTTGCATATATGGGATACAATGACAGGGCTCCACCTAGAAATGAAATTTTTAACTTCCCTGACTTTTCCAGGATTTTAAACAAATTTTCCTGACCTCTGAAAATGCCAAAAAAATGACATATGCCAGTGTAAGGATTGCTGGATTTATAGCTTATATTTGATTTTTTTAAAACGAAAACTATCTACATGTATTTAAATGTATTATTGTCTTGTTGAATTTCCCTTATTTTTTTCAAAGTAAATCAATTTTACCAGACTTTTCCAGGTGTATCAGGTTTTTCCAATTCTGGGGGAACATTGTAGAAAGCCGATTTTGAAAATGTCAATTTAATTAAAATGACAAGTTTCTTTGAATTCACACATAAGACATGTTCAAACTCTCCAAATATGTCTTTTGTATTCCTTCTACATGTAAATGTTAAAAGACGTTATGACACGGTCATTTAAAAGAAATTACAACATCTGAAAAGACATTTTACATTGTTCAAACCCGTATTTCTACTTAATTTTTTATCATTCACTTTAAGGTGGGATATTAGCAAACCTAAGAACATCATGTATTCCAAAATAGCCAGGGCATTGATAAAAATTCAACGATTTCCCAATGTCCCACTCACAGGTCTGCACCTACCACTATAGTCGCATTGAGAATGTGTGGTGAAGTACATGTTTATGGTATTTGTTTTGACAAATTTTATGTATCCGTAACGGAATGAAACCACCATCGTCAAATTCCTGGGTCACAATGTCTGGAATGACACTGAATCATTCCGTCCATAGATATGTGTATGAAATATTACGTTTCGTGCTGTGCACAATTTCAGATCGATATCATCTCCTGCTGTTCATTTCATGTCTTATTTCTGACCTTACCATTTGTTAGGAGAAGAGGAAGTGACGTTTAAGGGGGATGGCATCCTTTGTAGTAAAAAAGGAAAAATACCTTATAGCAGAAGAATAAACAGTGGGAAATCCATTTGAATTGGCAAGAGAAAGTGTGTATACACCACTTGTTAGATAAAACCATGGTTTCTTCAATATCCCTTGTTTAATTTACAATCGATGTATCATATTGCCAACTAGTGTCATATCACATTTTAGCTCGCTTTTTTCCAATTTCTTCGTAATAAGCGTATCCTGAGAAATTTGATATTGAAGGATGGAAGATAGAAAAACTCGATATGAGATAGCATGGAACAATTTTGCTATATAGGATCCGCAGTAAGCGATGCGAAATCAAATATGTTAACAGAGAGCAAAATATGCAATAATTAGATGTGAACGACGTTGGAATTCTGAGTTTAAGTACTTTCATATACAGTCGTCAATCAAATTCCAAAGTTATGAAGTTTGTCGCAATAAGTTTATGTAAGGTGAATCACTGAAATCCCCTCGACTTCCAAATAAATTGAGTAATGCAGACTAAATCATCGACAATGTTAAAATGACAAATTATCTTAAATTGAAAGCCAGCATAACATTCCACATGATGAAAAACTTAATTGTGAATCAGTATTGCAGTAAATCTTAATATAGAAATTAAATGAAATAAGTCATATTTTTAAGTTACATGAAAATGTTATATGGTGCTACAAGGTTCATGTTAGAGCTACGCTACTTTTCCTAACTAATACCATGATTCCACGAACTGCTTCACATTTCCTACAACATTTTGGCAATATAACTTAAATATTTCGTTCAGAAAAATAATATTACCAGTTCATTCAGATACAGTATGAAGCACATGTAGTTGGAAAATAATTCTGAATTTTTCTTGGGTACATGTAGTTAGATTTGAAATGTAATTCAACTGGTCAGAATAGCAATAATGACCATTATATTAATATAATATATGTCTGCCTATATAATGCTATCTAAACAGGTATTAAAATGTTTAGTTGTTTTTTCAAGAATGTTAAAATGGATCTGAAAGGTTTTTTGAATTTGAGAAATATGAACTACAGTATCTGATAAGCAAGAAATTTTTCAGATCCATTTCGTTAACATTTTTGAAAAATAACCCAGCATTTTTCATACATAATGACATACGTCGTTCTTAAAAATACATTTTAATATAAGATTGTCCATGTAGTTGCAAATGCATTGGGAAACGATTTCTGTCACAATATACATGCAGGTGCAGTGTACAGTACCGATACATGATCTTACGTAAAGTGAATCACTGAAATCCACTCAACTTCTAAATAAATTGAGGAATGCAGACTTAATTATCGACAATGTTAAAATGGCAAATTTTACCTTAACTAAAATTAAGCCTAGCATACCACATGATGAAATACTTAATTGAGAATCAATATTGTAGAAAATGTAAATTTAGAAATTGTATGAAATATGGAATAATTCATACGTTTAACTTACATGACCATGTTTATGTTACCACAAGGTTCACGATGATGTTATTGAAAGACAATTCAAATTGCTTTTATATTTGGAATAGAGCTCATCTAAATTTATCACTAATACATTTTCAAAAAAAATATTCCCATGATTCAGACATTAGGCATTATATGCAGTGTACACACAGTGATGCTAACAGTGCCATATTTCTTTAATTTAAACTGTTAATTACGGTTTGGTTTGCTCATTAAAGTGAATCCTGCCCAATTTGGAGTGAATGGAATGCATCACCATGGGGCCAGTGTCAAAATGCGAAAATGCCAAAGCGGCTCAGCAGTTTAAACCACGCCTCTAATTGGCATTATCACGCAACTTCACTATGTAGTAAGAGAATACGAGCTACATATCGTTACGTGCTCAAGGTTGCGAAGAGCCGAAAAATAAATCTGATCCAAAACCCATAGACTTATTTAAATAATGATGGTTGCAAGTAGGAAAACCACTGCCGCTACCACACCTTTAATGTAGCCTATAATAACAATACTAATAATACCAGTGCACGCAATTTCGATCTAGACATAGATGAAATAAACATCGTAACCGATGCGAGCATGAGCCAAAAACGTATACTTATTTTTTTTGAAAATATCCTATCAATTATATCAAAATATCTTATCATTTTAAATGATTATTGCATGATAACTCCATGAATATCTTGCAAACTTTATTAAAACAAAATTATTTTGTGAGGCCTCTGGCGGGCCAAATGCATTTTTTGGAATTTAGATCACATTGCACAGTATTTCAAAATTTAAAGGTAATTTACTAAAACTTGGGTCTTTGAGAGATAAATATTCAAATTAAAAAAGAAAATATTCAATTATTAAAAGGAAATTGCACGAAATACAAGGAACAGAAAACAACCTTAGGAAATTGCTTTACCAATTTCACGTAATTCGTTTTACATCTACACGTATATCAGTTATTCAAAACAAAGAAAATATCCCTTCATTGACTTGGTGACAACAAAATACGTGTCCGCCATTACATAAATTCTATCGTAACTATCTTCCCTGAATTTTCTTTCGTTTAAGATCTAAGTTGCTTTAAAACTAAATTCGCATTTTGTACGCTTATCTCTACATTCCCATTGTAAAGTAATTCATTATACAAGTATATCAGTTATTTAAAACAAAACACAAAAACCTTCTGAATTACTGCAAGACGCATGAATTTATCTTTTTGGAGAATACGTTTTGTAAATACTATTTTTATATACTTATTAAGATTTTACAAAACTTGCAATCTACAAGACTTAATCCTCAAAATATAAATTCATTCAGCTTGCAGTAATTCAGAAGATATTTGTGTTTTGTTTTAAATAACTGATATACTTGCAAAAAGAATTAAATTACTATGGCGAGGTAGAGATACCCTTACAAATGCGAATTTAGTTTCAAAATATATTTTGTTTTAACACTTATAATTTTATACACTTATTAAGATAAGAAATTTCTACGTTTTTGCTGTTACCTAAATTATTTTACGACCATCTTCGCTGAATATTCTTTAGTTTAAGATTACAGATGCTTTTAAACCACACAAACTCGCATTTTTCACATATTATTAACTAAGTCATAAATATTTGCCATAATAATGTCGTAATCGACTCTCACCCACCTCTGTGCAAATATCAAACATTAAATTATTACAATGTACTGTTTGATTTCTTTGTTTCTCGCAATATTTCCTGGGCATGCTATTAGCACGCCAGAAAGGTCAAAGTTGACAAAAACGTCCTTGATTTCTTGGTGCAGTTTCTCGCTCTTTCACAAGGATTTTGTTTTCGCTAAGAAAATTTCACGTTACACACTCGGGCAGTTCTGGACTCGAATAACTTAATTTCGGTTTACTTTCTCTGAAGCACGCAGCAAAAAACCTCGCCAATTTTCACTTGATCATGAAACGTATCCTGTCTGCGTTGGCCTCCCATTTAAATGCATTCTGGTGGGGTTATGGATATGAGAGAAAGCTGCAAAAAGGTTTCATATTCATGCAGATCGAAAGGTTTTGTGCCGCACCGTGATTGGCCTTTGAATTATTCAAACCCAGTCCCAGGTTCCTCTATGTACATGTTTAAACAGATCGATCTTTTTTTTCTGGTGCCTTTTGAGAAGACGAACAAGTGTGACTTCCCTTGTAGCCGAGCTCGTACACTTTTATTCATTTTGTCCCTTAAAAATGCGACGCATAAAACCCAAATTCACCTCCATGTTTTTTCGCCAAAGAAATAGGAAAATATATTTGCGCCAAGGTCTGGCCAAGTGACGTCGGTGCAGGCATTGAAAAAAAAGCAGCTAAAAGGCATCAATATTGGAGTAAACCTTCAACTGAAAAGCTTTGTAATGGACTTGGACTTTTTATTGTTGCACAGGTGACAAGAAATATCATTTATAATGATAAACGAAGCATTTTACCGTGCTGCTGTATACGAAACAAACCAATTTTTTTCTCCTTCTTCAGCTTCTTCTGATCGACTGAAGTGTTGAGCAAAAAAAACCACCCAGTTTTTACCACGCATTGTATCTTGTTGGGAGAACTTGCTTAAAAGCCATACACACATCTCGACTCGACTTACACGAGTGAAAAGGCTTGCTTTGTACAATGTACCTGAACATACAAAGCAATGGGCCTTGTAGATAACATAAACGAATGCTTCTAAAGAAAGAAAAAACGATACAACTCCGAAATACAGGGTGCCTCCGACAGTCACTAAAATTCGAAACAAAATCGTAATTCGAGGTTGCTTTTTATCCATATTATCCTGAATTCCTGATGGGGGAAATATAACCAGCCTGAACCCTCTATCGATATTTGATTTAACTGCCATTTCATTAATTACCAAAAGTGAAGCTGGCAAGAAGCAAATGTCTTTTTTTACAAAATTCATCGCAAACAAAATTGTTACCCTTAAGATTCAACGTGGCTTATAGTTTTTCGTTTTATTCGTGATTCTGCACTACATTTATTTTAGGTTTAGATTTTTATAAGTCTTACAGGAAATAATTCAGTGACGTGTCCGTTGATGTGTACGTTGATGGTTGTTTATTCTCAAAAAGTATTGGAAGTTGGGCAAATGCACCATATATAGTGCATTTGTTCCAGAAATATTTCGCAAAACATTTTCCTGGTCTAACTTCCATTACTTTTTGAGAAGAAACAACCAACAACGTACACATTCAAATTCAAACGTCAAGTAACCGAACTACAGTATTTCTTGTAAGACTTCTAAAAATATAAACCTGAAACAAAGTTTAGTGCACAAGCAAGAATGAAACGCAATAACTATAAGCCATGTTGATTGTTAAGGGTAAATATTTTGTAATCAATGGATTTTGTAAACAAGTATTTGCTGTTTGCCAGCTTCACCTTTGGTAATTAATGAAATGGTAAATAATAATATGTCTTATAAATAGCCAAAGTTCCATTTAATTTATTACAGTTTCATCCCAAATCTTAATTTATGCTGTTCAAAACAAGGACTAAAAACAGGATTTTCATTCCCCTTACTATAGAAGATTAAAATGAATTGAATAACCCTACAGTGTGTATACAGGTATACTCGGTACTCATGTACTGAACAAGCGGTAAAATTAAGTTTTGACACGAGCATCGACTTAAGACGGATATAAGAAGAATGAGAAACAGAAATGCTTAAGACCCTAACGTGTTTTTACCCAATTTCGGAAATCACTTTCGCTAAGAGCGATAAAAAGTTACACAGAGATTTGGGGAATTTAAGGCAACAATAAACATACCAGTTTTTTTGTGAGTTTTATTTTTTCTCGACAAATTCCACAAATGATTTACCTTGTCTCACTTTGATTACCACCAATTCCGTAAATATAAGTGTAAAAAGTATAAACTTACAATAGTTGGATCTGCTACTTAGATAATAATTCAGTAATTGTATCGAATAAATGGAAAGATGTGGAAAATGTGACTATTGTGATACAAATTTTTCCCATTTGGTGTAATACTGCAAACACGTGCATGGTTTTTTTCACACTGTTTAAACGTTATGAAATGGAAAAGAAAAAATATTTTTTAAATTAATGGTGGTAAATAGGCCCAATTACGTAATTTAAAATGAAACCCTGTTATAAGAAATATTTTTTTTGTAAATTTGGTTTAATACATCAAATACATGCATTGTATCTTTCACACTGTTTAAATGTTATGAATTGGAAAAGAAATTTTTTTTAAAAATTAATAGTGGTAAATGAGCTCAATTGCTTAATTAAAAATGAAATCCTGCGATGGTGATACGAACAGGCGAATACTGTAAGTTAATACCATAGCTAAAATGTTTACAAGGTTGAGATTTTTCAATTTCCTTCTAATAACACACGAAATGAATTTTGGAAAAGATGCATAAATATCCAATTTTGTTGTTGTTGCTCAACACAGATGGGTATTCAGAAATGTGCATGTAACTCGAAGGCAAAGAATATGCCTACAAAATAACATCATGGGCTTAACTGATCAAGTCCAAATAGCCTTATGGAGCTTTACAATGCTTCACAATGCTACAAACATAAGGACTTAGATCCTGAAAGTTAGGAAGTGAGATAAGAGGGTAAAAGGTAAGTCAGTTTTTGGAAGAAGAAAACTGCTCGCTAAGTACAAAATTAAATTGTACGAAGTCAGTACTTTATGGGTCACCATAAATCGATAAATATTTCATAGACAAAGCAAGGAAAGGAGATATATGGACTTTGAACCGTGGCTTTAGCGTTTCTAGGATACTTGTCGATCCAAGCATTAACCCTACCGGTTTTTTTTCTTCTATTTCTTCTTCTGGTCCTGGCATTTTACGACCTAGATTCCTGGGAGAATAAGGCTCTGGCCAGTGAAAATATTACAGAAAAACGCTTTATCTGTATGACAAAAGCCAATCTCTATACCAGCATTGTCATAAAATATGAGAGGATGACATCTCAAAAGTAGAGGCAGGGAAAATAGTACATGGGTCTTAGGAACTTTGCACCTGACGGAACCCAAACGTTGCGTGCTGAATACCAAAATTGATCCGAAGACTATTTTGTCAGGCTTTATTTCCAAAGAGCACACGAAAAAGGTCTCCGATTTTATATTCTTTGACAAAAAGTAGCAGAAAAGAAGGACGCGTGTACTAGAAGGGACTCATGTGAAGTATTTCCGTTCAGCAAAAGGAAATTGTTTCTTGTAGACGTGATAGCTGCCAGCACGACAGAAGTTACAACTGTAGAAATTTCAAGAAACTGACATAGAAATTTCAGCGAAATATCAATGCTGAACTCATTATTAAAATCCAGGATTTTACATACTCGAGGCTAGCAGAACATCCAAGATTGATATCCAAGAAACTGACAGTGCCCATCCACGATGCAGTACTTTCAATGGAGATACACTGATGTGCATTTCAATTATAAGACCCCATTACAAACAGAAAAAAAAACAAGCTTATAAAAGCAAATAATGTCCAGAGGACTGAAAAGCATCATTCATGTATCGACCTACTCTATCAGAATAAGGCTCAGTCATCAATAACGACATTGATATGGACATCTAAAGTTGAATATAGTTTGAAAGAATTGAAAGAAAATATAAGTATATTTTAAGATGAATCTGGATGCTTTTGCATGCGTAAATATCCTTGGGCATGCGATTTCATCAGCATGAATGAACTACATAAAAATATAATGAAATTCAATTGCGATACTGGGTTAAACCCTTTACTGTAAGCCTTAAAAGCGACTGCTAGACAAATATCACGTAAGAGGGAAATTACATAAAACATATTTTGAATTTTATGAAAATTTGAAACAAAACTGCTTAATGCTAAGGGCGATCTAAATGAAAACATCTTACTCTAATTTGCATTTTCAAACAAATGTTTTCTTAAGAAATATATTTTGGGAAATCCGTGCAATAATAACCAATTCGGAATATGCAACATATTCAAATAAAGTATAATACTGCAACATATATAGAAACTTTAGAAAATCGTCCATGTATTCGTGGAAATGTATTTGAAACACATGTATACTAACTTAAAAAAAATTATAAAGCTAACAGCAAAAATTCTTTGTTTACTTCAATATGAATTAAGCTTTTAATTTTGGTGAAAACAACAAGAATTGAAAAATTGGAAAGCCGATATTGAAAATGTCATCCTCCAGCAATTCTATGATACAAATATGGAGATTCTGGGATAAACCCTTTATTTCACTGTAAGCCTTAAAGCAGACAGCTAGACAAATATCACGTAACAGGGAAATTACATAAAACATTTTGAATTTTATTGAAAATTTGAAGGAAAACTGCTTAATGCTAAGGGCGATCTAAAGGAAAATATCGTACTATAATTTGCATATTCAACCATTGTTTTCTTAGGAAATAAATTTTGGCAAATCCATGCAAACGTAACCATTCGGAATATACAACTTATTTAAATGAAGCATAATACTGCAACATATATGGAAACTTGAGAAAATCGTCCATGCATTTGCATTCGTGGAAATGTATTTGAAACACGTGTATACCAAGTTAAGAAACAGCATACAACTTGTATAAAGATGACAGCAAAAATTCTTTGCTTATGTTACCAAGATGAAGTTTTAATTTTGGTGAAAATAACATGAATAGAAAGAATGGAAAGCCCGTATTGAAAATGTCATCCTGCAGCATTTGTGATGATACAAATATTTATATATACGGTTTTGTATGTGTGTTTTTTGGCAACTTTGATACGTTGCATAATTTTAAACCTTTGCTTTTTCAAACAAGCTAAGATACGAAGTTTCGTCTGACCAACACACGCACACAATGGCCATATGGTAAGTACCCAGGGCACGAACCGTAGATAGGACGTTGGTTGAAAAGTTGCGATAAGTCATCAACTTCTGAGGAAAGAAAAAAAAAGCCATATTGACAGACACCTTCCTTAGAGATTACTCTGCGAGCCTCGCATTTCCAAATTTTGAGACAAGATACGTGACAATTATACTAATGGACGTCACTCTAACATTGGAATATGGTTAAAATATTGGCAATTTCAGAAACATATCTGCGTTTTCACACATACAGTGCGCAAAACTTTCCTCATACCATTTCAGGCTTGCCTGCTTCTGCGTTTGAATTAAATTTGCATAACAAAGCCTGAATAAATCCCAGGAAAATCTACAGTCCAACCGCCCTATACTAGCTTCCATCAAGACATCTTCGAAGTTTTCAAACTTTTTTTCATACAGCGTTGTATCGTCAGGTTTTCCCATTTGCATCTACCAGGATGGTGGTGAATTTATACCACAATCAATATGGCCATAAAACATTAATGAGACGTCTAAGACGAAAAATTAAATATTAAAAAATGTACGACATGTATTCATCCATAATGTATGAAAGTAAAAAAATATCAAATGCATGAAGTAAGAAATGAAATGATTCAATTTTTAAAAACTTTAGAATTAACTTTATTTAAAGCCAATAAAAATAATTGTGGTTGTGAATATATAGAACAATCAATATGCAAATAAAACATTAATGAGACGTCTAAGATGCCAACTTAAATATTTAAAAAGGAACGGCATGCATTCTTTCATAATGTATGAAAGCAAAAAACATCAAATGCTTTGGCTAAAAGTGAAATAGTTCAATTTTCAAAAACCTTACAATTCACTGTAGTGGAAGCCAATTAAAATAGTCGTGGATTAGAATATCACATTATTCGTAAAATTCCTTCGTATTGAAATGATTCAAATGCTCAGACGTATCCCATTATAGCAAAGTCAAATCTTAAGTACTTTGCTGAGAATCTAACCCTATAAAAATCTACTAGCTATAAGATATCAGCTTTCTTCAATTTAACGAGCTATGTTTTCAATAATAAACTGCTGGTTTCAATTTCCAGATAGAGCATCTTCTATTTCTACTTTCATTCTTCCTAAGGTTTAGAGTTTTCAGAGAAGTGGCAAAGAATTGGAAAGGTGAAGAAAGCTGATAAAATTAAGAAAAGTTAAATGACGACAGAATTTTCTCATCAGCACAGCCTTTTCACTGAATTTTTAATGCTTATTAACTTGATGCGGTTTCAAATCGATTTTCATATTTGCCACTGATGAAAAAAGTGCATTACACATATTGCGTGAGAGAAAAAAAGGAAACTTAAGACATGCACAATGAGAAAAAAAAACTTGCCCATTATTCATTTTTTGAACAAAAAATATCACAGTTGCTTGCGACATTGCCAAACTCAGAAAATTGTTTCAAATCAGAATTAATCTGGTTTAGTGCTTAGCCTTCAAAGCAACAAAGCAGAATAACATACGTGTACTGTACATGTATGTCTATTTCGTGAGAACCAAATAATGCTTTCTGAACTAACATAACGTTCAAATAATGTAGCATAAAGCGTTTTACTAAAATAAACATGCAATCAGTCCAATCATCAGATCTTAAATAGACAAAATAATAAAAAATCTGTTTAAAAAATTCTCATTAATTTTTAATGAATGAATGCAAATAAAATGAAAAAAAGCTGAAGGCTCATTAAGGTATGTGAGATCTTGATGTTTTTCATGTAATTTCGCTTACATCATTACACGATTTAACTATTTCTTGTTCGAAAAACTAGCGCATAACAAATGCAAGGATTCAATTAAGTTGAAAGCAAATATTAACAAACCTCATCGTACATTTACCAATAACAGTCAAGTTTTTTATGGATAACAATATAAACTTTAGTATGTTTGCCCAACATGCACCAGATGCACAGATGCTCGTATTGACTGACTTCATCTAATTTCATATAAAGCTTTCAACACAAGAAAAATTACGCAAACATTAACATTAATTAGGGTATTTTTGCACGATGAATCATTCAGATGAAAATAAAATATAGCAGATGCGACAATGTTTCTACATACAGTATAATAATCAATGCACTGGGCAAGATATGACATTGAAATAAATTTTCAATGTTTTTTTTTACGTTTTGAACGTTGTTTTGCAGCATCAAGCACCACACTTCATAGCGCAGATTGCCTGCCTATAACATTGACTAAAAGTCTAATCCCAGATCATTAACGTTTACATTTTCAGCTTGCCCATTAAAACGTGTCAGACTAATTAAGGTAATTATGATCATATTTATCAAAGACATCAACACATGATTTGTGCTCGTGATACTACAACAGCTTTTCAAATTTTGACCATATCACAATTTTATATTCATACCAACACTGCAAAATGGACAATATTTGAAGTTACCTAAATGCCGGTTGGGATCATTTCAATATTTCAACAAAGTATAACAAATCTAGGTAATTAAAGCTATTAGGATAATTATACGCATCGCTTGCTCATGTCAAATGTAGCGTTTACAGTAAATTCGTAATGGTATGCATACATTTCTTCCACCAATCAATAATTTAACATTTGGTTTTCGTAAACAAGTCTGGGGGTCGACAGCAAATAAAAGTTTGAAAAGCGAACTAGAAACCATTAAAAATATTGAAATAATCCATGTTTTCATATTTTTTGAAACATTTACGCTGTATGAAAAATCAATACCTATTAACCTCGATTCGATCTATTGCTAAGTTTGGTTTGTCTATGGTTGGTATTAAAGCAAAACCTATCAACCCAATATATATAGCGTGATTTAAACACACCATGTAATTCTCAGAGAAAAGAGATACAAAGTGTGACTTAAGTGTCAAATTCTGAACATCTCAAAAGGCACGCGGGCCCCTATTAGAAAACATTGTTTTGAATTATTTTTATAACTTTAAGAAGTCCTGTTTTAATACAGATGTATATGTACATTGCAGAACTAATCAGGTGAGAAAACGAGACAGGCTTATATTGTTCAATGAAACTTCAGATATACAGTGTAGTGCTTTTAAAAGGCTTAAGAGTTACAAAAGCGTTAATAGCATTATTGATTATAACTCCAAATATCATGTCACATTGCACCATGAGACGGATGTTTTAATTATCTTAAAAAATTAGACCCTAAAGTTAACTTAGTTCATTTGAAAATAACGCAAACGATCTTAAATGTACGGTCTTTGGACCACATTTGTTCAATATTATATTACATGCATAAATATCGGAACAATGTAAGACGATATTGGTGTTAAAAAGTTCAAAACAATGAATTTTAAACATATTTCTGTGAAGTAAAGGTTTGGAAATATTAATGAGAGTGGACGTAGATTTCAGAAAATTTTCGGAAAAAAAATTGCACAAATAGTGAATTTAAGCTCGTTTCTTTTAAACACAATTAGCTCAGTATTGTTAAAAATTAATCACAGTTGCATTAAAGTCGTCATTTTTTTTGGAAAACTGATCAAAAATTATTGGTTTGATCTACAAATATTAATTTAATATGTATGAAAAATTCAATATTAATTTTTTGACACTTCTCTTCACAAAATTAATAATCAAGTGCCATAAGAAATTTTCCTGACTTATTGGCAAAAAGTGACATTTTCCATGACTTTCTGGCCATTTTCGTCTTCCCTAACTATCCCTGACTTTCCAGGTTAATAGGAACCCTGATCAACGTTGTAATATGGCAAGTATGAGAACTATAACCAACATAACACTTAAAATAACTTGCATGCATGCCTATGAACAGTTTTTTAGCAGAATTCAGCGAAATATTTCGTCTGTCTCTGATTCTTCCTTGGGCTTATGAATACAGTCTGTACCCACCGCATCATACCAGCACTTAAGTCTGTAGCAACAGATCAATATTTGAAAGGGGAAAGAAAAGGGCAAAAAAGCCACTTGTTTTCAACTAAGAGATCGGATTATCTGTCGCACTTATCTGGTTTAAACCATTTCCAAGCCAAAACTGTTGAAAAAAAGTCAAATTTAGCACTCAAAAACAATGACGTTACTCTAAGAAAAAGTTTAAGTGAGCTTAAAAACGCCTCGAAGCAACCCAAATGCCCATTAATTCCGACTCAAGGTTTTTTCTATTACATTTCCGTCTCTCAGCTGTAAGAAATGATTTTCACGCTGCAATCTGACGTTAACTGAGTTTTACACTCAGTCTGAATGTTAAAGTAACTCGCTTTTCACTTCAAAAGTCATGCTATTTGTATAAATGATAACACTTTCACGGCATTACCATATAGCATAGTGGCCTCTGGAGCGACTTAGGCATTACACAGCTTGAAACTATTTTTTTTTTACCCCCGGAAATTTAATTTAACGAAAATCATGAAAGCGACGTCAGTGCCTGCAGATATAAGACTTTCAAAGTAGTAATTCGTTTACGAAATTGCTTAAATTTTTCAGCCGACGAAATTATACTCGAACTGCTGTAGCTTCGAGAAAATAAATCACGACAGAAAATAATCAGTGGAGTTGTGCTTTTTTTCCCATGAATTTGAAAGTTGGGCTGGTTTTTCTCAGTTCAACGCTGGATTAAGTAGAATTTGAAATTCATCGTTGCTGTAGCACTTGTGCAAACTTAAAAATTGTAAATCCTATTTGAAGACAAAATTTAAGAAAGATTATTCCTGAGTCAATTGGGCTGACTTTGATTCAGTTATTTTCACAAAGTTAAGTTATATTCTAGTTTCCTGTTTAATTCACAGGAAACAATGGTAAAACAGCATAAGTATTTTTAAAGTATATGACGATGAATAACGTCATCAACTATGACTGAGAATCATTCAGAAGAACTAGCCATTCAAAAGAATAGCATGAAATTTAAGAGAAAACCAAGATAATATTAGAAGTTCCACATATTTTGCTATTTTGCTGACCCAACTGTCACGTTTTTGATTTGCTTCATTGCTGCTGTCATTTCAGATCAATTTTCAGCTGTCATAGAACTATGCAATGCGTTTGACTTGGCCAAATAAAATATATGAAATCATTAACGAAACGTTTGGACCAGAATATTAAATGATACATGTTCGCAAACACATGACACGTAATAAGCAAACAATCAATTATTGATGAGAAATAAAACTATTTCAAACTTCACCGTCATTGCAATGTAAGCAACGTTTGCTAATAACTGCTTAGTACTAAATCTATAGCAGACAAACTATACGACATTCGATTTATTGATGATTTTCTCCAATAAAACATTCCCGTTTCATTATTGAAACTGAAATGCACTAACGACATCAATAAATTGACATAGAAATGGTTTGCTTAAGGGTGAAGGATGCCTTTACATGCAATATACTGTAGATGTATTTTGTTCAACAGTTAAATATTCATGTTATGATATCAAGCACTTGTAGGCCTGTTTCACGATATTTTGAACAGAACTATTTTGCAGTAAAACGCATCGAAACAATTTTCTTTGGCACAAGAGCATCAACTTTAAAACTGTATTGGCATAACAGAATATTTTAATGGAAGCATGTCTTTTTTTTGGCAAATTGCCTGTATAATACCACGATTCAATGAAAGATTTTTTACATACTAGCTGTATCTAATCTTGCAGAAGGTATTCAGCTTTCCAAAAAAAAAATGATATTTTTGGGGATAGGCTACGCTATGAGCTTATTTTTCAAACATCAAACGAAATCATGTAAATATAAGAAATAGTAAGTTACAGTGAATGTACTCAGCCTACAGCAGCTTTTAAATTTCCAGCTTTCAGGATATTCTTTACTTATTCTCTATTCACTTAATACAGTATACAGTTCATGGAACCAAAGGCCAATACTGCGAATGATATCTGGTACAGAACATCGATGCATCTCACAAAATCAGCAAAAAGTTTCCATTAGTCTGCATATTAGTTCATTATACATGCAGTTAAAAGCTATTTGGATACTCCTTAGGGATTTTCCGTTTTACAAAAACACAATAATGACATAAAGGTGCAAAAAGCAGCAATTTGTAACTCGGAGCATTTGCAACATTTGCATTTGTTTCAAAATAATTTTCTGGTGAAAAATAATTTTCTTGCAAAATAAATCTTCAATTTTATTTCCCATAATATTGCGAGCACAATTACATATTTAAAAACAGTAGAAAACAACAGTAATATTTAATTTTTCACGTTTCAAAAATCTACATTTAATTAGAAATTTCGTTTATAGCAATGTGCAAGTCAAGTTACGTATCGACTGGTCCCCAAACAGAAGTTTAACGTATATGGTATTTTGGAATTATTTCTAAAAAGTGACTCAAACAATCCCAAACTTCTTAAAAATATTACAAGAATTTCTCGTTAAATAAATCTTAAATTTTACTTCCCAGACCATAGAGAGCATCATCGCATATTTAAAAATATTATCTATAGAAAACAAATGTCATACAGTATTTAAAATTTCACGTTTCTGAAATCTATATTTAATTAAATACTTAGCGTTATTTTGATGGTTTCATTATCGTTTAGAGCCATGTGCATGTCAAGTTACTAATCTACTATTCCCAAAACAGAAGTTTAACGTATTTGATACAGTATTTTTAAATTATTTCTAAAAAGTGACAAAAACCAATCCCAAGCCCCATACACAAAATTATAGCATCCTAGAATCCAACTTTAACTTGAGTGACAGATTTCAATGTACTTGGAAAACTGATAATTAATTTATCTCACCCCAAAATGATTCCTGCAACGTCAATCCAGGACTCATGTCACCTGGGTCTAACTTTTTAAAACTCCCTCAGCAGTCAACATTGCAAATAGTGTGCACTAAGAACACGCACAAAATGCTTTTAATTGAGGTGCATGGCCTTTCTGCAGACTCCATTAAGAAGATGACAAACGCGAAAGGTCCATTTGCCGTATAAACGAATGAGCTAAGTGGCATCACTCACTAGCTGCTAATCTAGCTAAAATCCTCCAAGATTTTCCCTTATGCCTCGGTTTTGGTATTCAAAGTGTGGCGGTCTTGGTTAAATCTACGCTCAGTACACCTAACAAACCGAAAGCGATGCTCAAATCGGTCATGTTTAACTACATGTATACTTAATGCGAATGTGGCAAGAAATACTGAACCTCTTAGCTTTGGGCAAGGAAATGTATGCAGAAAATGTGAATGTGAAACATTGCTAGGATTCCAGAAGCACTTCTAATAATTACGCAAATCGACATGCAAATAACATTTTCCAATTTACCAGTTCGCGAACATAACCATCGCAAGTACATGTTCTTTAACTTATTTAGGAAAAAAGACATGTTCCACAGACAGGCATTACTTCTAATGTCAAAATTGTTCAGCTATGAAAGCCATATTTGTCACGTTGTGCTCAAAGTACAATATTGGGATTTCTTTTCAATTAAAAAACCAACACCATTCACCATACATGTACCCTGCATACATGTATTACCATTGTAATCGGAACACATTCCTGTAAAATTAAGGTCACTTTCATACTTATGTTGTTGTTAAATTTAGGAAACAAACTCACAAGTTAAATAACTGATAAGTTTGTTTAACCTTTATCATCAAACGTAGTCATCCAGTTACATGAATAGGCCATATTTTTGTCAAAGTAATTGGAAGCACTGCAAACTATTTTTACACGTTAATATTCTAATGACCTGTGTAACAAATGTACCATTGCTTTGGATCCCTGACAATGCAACAATCCCAAACAAGTCCCAAATAATGTTTTGAATATGTAACAGTATGTAAGCTGCCGCAAGGTTAGGCAAAATATAATATTTTGTGGACATGTAGGCATAGAAAATGAAGAGTATTTTCAAAATAAGTCTGTAATAATGCAGTGAACATTTAAAACTTCTTAAATGAATAAATTTTGCAACGTCTAACCAAATTGTGGATTGCACAAGACATGCAACAATGAGTAAAATTACGTGTTGCACAACGTAAGCTGTTGCAAGTTTAGCTAAATGCAACATTTTGTTGACGTGTAGACATATGAAACGAAAAGTGGATATTGAAAACAAGTCCCAAATAAAGGTTTTGAATATGTAACATTATGTAACCTGCTGCAAGGTTAGTCAAAATATAATATTTTGTGGACATGTAGGCAGAGGAAATGAAGAGTATTTGCAAAACAAGTTTGAAATGATGTTGCAAATATTTCAAACTTGTTAAATGAATAAATTTTGCAACGTCCAACCCAATTGTGGCGTTGAACCGTGACGTGTGCCCACCCCTAAGAGGTGTCCAAAAAGGGAGGTCCGATTGCCTCTCAGTTTCACGTTGTCACATTTTGACCCAGCGTTGATCCTCGCTTCTGATGCGTATGAAATTGTGACAAGACAATAACTCACGGGGGAAAATGGGAAAATGAGAAAATGTAAAACGCATCGAAAAGACATGAATAATTGGCGCCATACATCATTTATGTTTTAATACTACTCTCTTCATTAAGGAAAACGCAAACATTTTGGGTTTCGTCGGTCGCATTATGAAACAAATTAATAATTAAACGCACTTGGCACTATCGGGGGGGGGGGGATAATGATTGGGAGGTGAGACCCTGTGGGACGAACTGCCTTTTTTCTGCTTCCCAAACAGCTTTTCGTTTTTGGAGATGGGCAAATATTTGAGTTGGAAAGATCACGTTAAGTAAATGGCTTTCTCATGTTGGATTCCTCAAAGATGGAGTGAAATTGTGGATGTGGAAATCAAAAAGCGAGGGTGGCTTCGTCTGCTGTCTACATCAAACTATCAACAATGCCAATAAGGACGTGATGGTGGAGGGATAGAGCATAGGGGAAAATAAGGGGACATGGGTCCCATGTTTCATCCCGCTCAATCGAGTTTTCGGTCTGTTAAACTCCTTCTAGCAAAACGATATGGGCCTGCTTAAATTTCTTTTCATTTACTAGGAAAGCAATCAGGCTGAAATTCCGTATCTACTTAAGACATCAAATGTCCCCCTCTCTCCCTTCGTCTTGTTTCCTGTAATATACAATTTTATTTTCCCTCCTCTTTTACGATATCCGAGCATATCAAAGTCCAAAGACTCCAACGGGGAGGATTTCGTCGACACGACAGAGTGGCAGCCAATACATTCATACAAAAATTCCGCTGAAACAATACCAACCAATTAGTTTAATGGAGGAAATTTCCCCATGGCATTCTGGCTTTTCGTCCCGTTACAAGAAGGGGAGAAAAGTTAGTGGAATCGATAAAATTTACATTTTAAATGGATGCACGTCATAAAATCGCTGAAGCAATGTTGACGTACATTTGGCAAAAAAATGCGGATGACCATCGTGAAACATGACTTGGCAACATGAATTGAAATCTGGTTCAAGAAGCCAAAGTCACCATCTTGAATTTTAAAATCTTGGAAGCTTACTGAAATATTAAACTTTCATTCTCCATATCCTGTCTTTGACCAGTCATTCCAAGAAAAGAGTAGACATGTTCGCTACCCTAAATTAATAAAACAATATGATGAAGGAGTTATACTTAATAAGCTCCTTTCCTGAATTTCTAGATTATGAGCCAACCAACACAAACCAAATACAAATACTTGTTTGCTAAAACCAATAATAGTAAAATAAAGCAAACATGCTTCAAATTCAAGCAGTTTTGAAAAAAAAAATGTCAAGCATTGACATTAGTAATGACGTTCCTTCACATTTAAATTAAAAATTGTTTTGATTTCGAAACAATTTTGTGGCTCGTTTGCTAAAGTTACATGTTCGCTACCCTTAATTAATAAAAAAAATGATAAATGGGTTATACTTAATAGCCCCTTTCCTGAATTTCTAGATTATGAGATGCACATTTTATGGATTTTAATGAATCTTCAAATGTTTAAATCTATAGCAAACCAGTAGAAATATAAAACAAATAATTGTTTGTTGAAATTAATAATAATAATAATTAAAGCAAACAATTAAATATTTAATTGTGCATCTTTCCAGACCTCAAATCGAAACATAATTGCACGACTAAGATTTTCTTTAGTACATGTATTAGCTTGACGGTAACGAACATGTCACGATGTCAACAAAACGAACGTTTCCTAAGATGGTCATCTTAAAATAAATGGCCTTATTGTTTGTTAGTGAGTTTTTAACGTTGTGATGGCCTTTATTAAATAAATAACTTCAAAGAACAAGCAGTATACTCGCAACGTAAGAAAATCACAATGCCGCCAAATCGTTCGGAAATGTTACAAACTAGTTTGATACAAACTCTTGTTTGTATCAAACTCCATTCTCATTCTTTATATTTCTGCAGTTTGCTTGCAAGATTTTCCCCATTTGATTCATACATTTAATTGGTTTCTGTGCGTTCAATTGGCTGTTTCGGACAACAATTCGAGCTTTCCAAACCAGATCTATAATGGAAGGTTATTTTGATCAATACTTGTACAGTAATCGGATGGCGACGAGCTTGAGCTCAGAGATGAACAGAGAAGAAACACCAAAGATTTTTTTTGAAAAAAGGCTTAGTGTCTTATCAAATACTATATTCGTTCCTATAAAATTTCATAAAGTAAGCTTAAAGCTGCTGCGCTAATACAGTATAACCTCCAAAGTTGACCACCTCCCTATGTTGACCACATTTTAACAGATCGGACGGTAACCACATAAACTCAATGGAAGGTAACCTCTACATGTTGACCACCTGCACCTCTATGTTGTATGTTGACCACTTGGACTATGACACACAATATTAATTTACTCTCTGTATGTTGACCAGTATGGTCTCAACATGTAAAGTCATGGATGAGTAAATGTATTGGCTGCTTGCAAAACTTATACTGTGCACTCCTGAACAGTAACTGCCTCTATAGAGGTAGAAGGATACATTTTGAAGAACTTCAGTATATAGGGGTCTTGGTAGTAAATAGGGGAAATTAACTTTTCAATTGGAAACAAAAAATAAAACACTGCAGAATTTGATTCGAAATTTATGTTGTTTATTACCACAACAGGTAGGATAATTGTCTGGATATGCTTTCTAATCTTATCAACAGAAAGAAATTTGTATGTATACTGTACACTGTACATTATAGTGTTTCTGCATTACAATTCCAGTAGTATACTATACGGTACGTGTAATTGCTGGATAAGTATGCAGCACATTAGCAATACTGGACAGTAAATAAGGAACATTACCTTTTTAATTGGAAATACAAAAATAAAACATGGTAGAATTTGATTCGAGATTTATGCTGTTTATTACCATAACAGGTAAGATAGTTGTCTGGATATGTTTTCTAATCGTACAGAATGAAATTTCTAAGTATACTGTATACTTTACACTATACCGGCAGTGTTTCTGCGTTACAATTCCAGTACTACTGTACATAACGTGTAATTGCTGGATAAATATGCAGAACATTAGCAGTACTAGCACAGTATTTTGAACATTTTAATAAGATTGTTCATGATTCATGAATGATGAATGATTACTGTAAAACGCAAGTACACACAACACACGGAATTAAAATCCTGTGTCAGTACAGCCTCGTTTGATATGTTGACCACCTCCTTGACCAATTTGAGACTGACTCTTGGGTGGTCATTTTACGTAGGTTCTACTGTATAACTAGCTGAAGCATCCACTAGCTGAATTGTCCATCCGTATCCCTGCCATGCAAAATATTTACTTTGACATTTTCCCTTTTAAAAATTTCTAATAATGACTAAATTTTATTCTTTCCCCGACTCTTGTTTTGTTCATTTTATTTTGTAATTCAACGGACGACTTTATTTAACTTAAAAAAAGCAAACGATCGCAGGTGAACGACTTAATCATCATTGAGAACAAATAAAATTTAGCCATTATTAGAAATTTTTTAAAGAGAAAATGTCAAAGTAAATTTTTTTGCATGGCAGATATAGGGATGACGTCATTTCAACTCGAATTTTGGACACCCTTAAGTTCTCATTGAAATACCCATAGGAGTGACCACACGATGGCCATGGCGCGATAAGAATTTGGGACCTCCTATATGCAGAGCGGACCCAACTTAGATGTCTTAAGTCGGACTTAACCGAGCCCAGCGATTTAGGATTTGGGATGTCCTGCAGGAGGTGTCCAATTGGGCTGTTGGCCACTGATAATGTTCGTCAAGTCCATTGTTTCTTATTGATGGTCAAACAAATCCCCTTTGAGGCTCCACACGTGATTATAGGCGAGCGAACCGAATAAAGCTTCAATTGGCATCAACTTTAGTGCCATGGACTTGTTGAGAGTGTGCCCTTGTGCTCCGATGCAATGCTTGAACAAACAGTTAATCCCTCTTCTTAATGCTCCATTGCTGACCATGAATGCAATGGTAATTGTGAAGATTTGGCCAGCAGCGATTTGCTGTTCACTAAATCTTTCCAGAATATAAATGAAGATAACCAACGAAAACACCACCTCAGCGCAAAACGTTTATACAGAGCTAGGCTTAGGGGAAAAGGAGTCCTGAAGGATGTCTTAGCAACAGAAAACCAGAAAACCATACTGCATTTATAGCAATAGTCGCAATTACCACGATAGTTAAAAATTTAACAAACTGAAAACCCAATAGTCTCAAGGCAATATCATTTCCATTCGTTATCTGTACGTGTATTATAAGAATATAAAGAAATATGTAGACTTCCAATTATACAAGTGTAGGCAGTCATTATATTTTGCTTTCCAATAATTGCCCATGTAGTTATTTTCAGTACATTCATGCCGTCCATATTTTTCAGCCTTTTTTTTTGTGGATTATTCTAAAGACTATCAGATCTATCCTAAAAAATTCAGTATTTCAGGATAATTGGGATGTCTTATCGTATTTTAGAAAAATTCAATCTTACTACATGTATATTTTGAAATTAATGAATGAATCTTTCACAATTTTCAGTAAATTCATGGCGTCCATGCGATTTTTCAGCCGTCCTTTTTGTGGATTATCCTAAAAAGTATTTTTTATTATTTCAGGATAATTGGGACGTCTGATCGTATTATAGAAAAAATAAGAGGCTACTTCAATTTTACTATATTTTGAAATTAATGAATGGAGCTTTTATAAACTCTTATTAAATTGGAGATACTATTCGTATGACCATATAAAAAGTTGTCTTGATCTACATTAGGATTGGATTAAACCAAGCATCAATGCAAAAGCTGGGATTATTAAAACGTGTATGGGAACGTTCAAGTATTACTGTCATCATATCATCTGGATTTGAAATTCCCCACCCAAGTGATGACACGACTGAAAAAAATGTACTGAGAAAAATTAACAAAGTCTAGATAAAAGATGGATTTTCGCCATTTAAAAGCATGCACGTTTTTGAACCAAAAACATTAAAACAATACGAGGCCCTAAATTTTTTTTTAATAATGATATGATCTTTTATTAATTCTTATTAAATTGGATGTAATTTTCATATAACCAACTTAAATGTTGCGTTGATGAAAAAAACATTGTCGCCATGGGTTCCAATCAAAATTTACCTACACTAAATCATGAATTATTATTAAAACGTGTCTAGGAACGTTCAAGTATTACTGTCGTCACATTATTGGGATTTTAAATAGAGAATATGAATGCCGATTAGAAGCAGATTTTGTCACGTTTGGAATGTTGCATTTCAATTAGTCTTATTAATCAACTGTACAATTAACAATACTCATTACTAGTCAAGTTACTCGACTGTAGTCAGAATTAGAAGTGAAACACACTAATTACAGTACTGATTGGTGACCTGACACCATGCAGTGTGGCACACGAGTATGCATGCAACTAACAGAAAGATCACTTTCATAATTAAAGAAAAAGCATTTGTATCCACTTTGTCCGAACAAAAATAGCTATTTTGTATCCAGTTGTACCCAACATATCAAAATATATCCAAAATCGCTTTTTGTATCAATTCTTCCAGCCATGCATAATAATTCAGGATTCCCAAATTTTTTTGAGAACGAAATTTCATGAATTTCCAGCTTTTTCCAGGCCATTTTTGAATTTTTCCATGACCATGAAAAATCAACATTTCATTACCATAATTTTTTTGTACTTAGCAAAGATATTTATTTCTAGTAAAATGGTAAAAAATTTGGAACATGAACATTTGAAAACATCTGTAACTTTAATAAAAACTTAGTTGGAAGAGTAGACCAACTTATACAAGGTATATCCTACACAGCTTTGGCAAAAATGTCATTCATTTTTGTCTCTGCTTCTTTTCTGAGGGAATTTGACTTTATTATCAAATTGATAGATTGCTTCACTCGGGCTTCATCAGCATATTTCTTGCATTCAGTATTTAAGAAATCCAATTCGGTTTGCAGTTTCCCCTTCTTTGATGAAGCTTTCCAATTTGTTCTTCAAACTGCTTTTGCATTTGTCTTTCAGTTAAATGTTTTAAACAAATTTGTATTTAATCTTCTCAAATCACGATTTAACAAGTTTAGGGGCATATTTTTCTCAGTATAATTTTGATCATAAAAATTCAAGGTCAAATTGTACATCTTCCCTAGCTTTCCAGTGGTTTTCCCTGACTTTCTATGTTTTTCCAGGTTGTGGGAACCCTGTACTTGAACGTTCCCTATCTCGTGTCATTTCTCCTTTTATTGAATCTTGCCACAACTACTACCTCGTTTCCTCGATTAGTCACCAGGGGTCCTTATAAAAACATTCGTCTGACCATTCTATTGTAAATGAATGTTTGAAGGTCATGTCGACGTGAGCGTAAGCGTGACACTGGCGAAACCACCTTCACAAACTGCATATGCACAAATGGTTGAGCCACACGCAAATAATTTGTAAAATGGTTTGCAATCATTAAGGAATCCCTCCCGGCGTGACCATTATGTCCGCTGCGAGTCAACAGAGCAGTAAAAATGGCTCCTTTTATTACACTTGATGCGTATTGATATCCAGAGCCAAGGAAGACTTAGTGCGAAATCAACAGCGAGGGTTTGAGCGGAGATAAAACCCTGGCAGAGAAGTCGTACGAAATTCACACTCAAAACTGAACGGTTTGGACGAGTTTCCAAACAGGTTTTACAAATTGACATAAAGATGACAATGCCTAAGGTGCATGATAGAAAATACCTCATTTGCTGAATCATATTGGAAACGAGAGTGTTTGGATCTCATAACAAACACAGGGCACAAAATGTATCCACCAAAAGACTGAATTGCATCCAAAATGTATCCACCAAAAACAGATTTGTATCCCAAATGTATCCACCAAGACTGATTTGTATTATAATTGTAACCTCAATAATCACTTTGGTATCCGAATATATCCACTCTTCACGAACTATCTCACTAATGACAAAAAAATCATGTTGCCTAACTATTCAAATCTATTTCGTAATTGACGCACTACATGTTTTGAAAATTATCAATTGTAACCTCAATAATCACTTTGGTATCCAAATGTATCCACTCTTCACGAACTATCTCACTAATGACAAAAAAATCATGTTGCCTAACTGTTCAAATCTATTTTGTAATTGACGCACTACATGTTCTGAAAATTGTCAATAACATGTTACCGGTACTCATTATCGAGTAGCTTTAGAGATGGAGAAGGAAATCTGTAGGCCTAGATTGCCACTAACACTAACTCTTAATCAAAAGTATGATTATGTGGTGATACGAGATGATTGTGCCCTATTGTTATGATTAAATGTTGTTTGAATTAAACGCGAGAAATAATTGGTGACTTGACACCATGCAGTGTGGCACATGTATATGCACGCAACTGATAGAAAGATCACTTCCATAACATACACAAATCATTTGCATTCACTTTGCCCCAAAATAGTTATTTTGTTTCCATTTGTATCCAACATATTACCCTGCAAACACGAGGCAATACATAATCAGTAAAATGTTAAGGGTAGGTTCAAGTATTTTGTCATCATCATAGGATGGGATGGGGTTTAGCAAAAACAAATTCGTCTACGACAATTTTTTTTAAAAATGCGCCTATTACTATTTTCAAACATGTATGTAGTGTGTACCGGTATATTACTCTAACTCCATTATTTCTGGAAGCTCTTTATTAAAATTGTGTACCTATGGCAATCCTTTTAAAGACTAAATATTTCAAAGATACAGTATGTGGACGAAATCCATCATTTCTGACATCATTTTTAAACTCAAATTCTCAATTCTCAAAGACAAAAGCTCAAGACTTCAATTGTATTTATTTGGTGTCAAGACATGATTTCTGAAATTCGCGATTTCGTGATTACACTTATACTTAGCAGACCAGCCACAAGGAAACATGAACAAAATTAAATTTTAAATAAACAGTGTAAGCGTATGGGAACAATTGTGTGTTCAGCTTCTACCATTGTTACGTAAAAATAAAAATAAGGAGCAAAACAGGTTTGAAATGCAGTGTATTGAAAAATGTTCGGCCCATTTTAGAGAGTAATGAATTTATAGTGACGTCACTGATAACTTCTCTGATAATCATGATAGCGCTGGTTTGAATGGTTTATACTTGAATAAATTCAATTTCGCCTTTTCAGAAAATGATGAGAAACAGGTGCACGTGTATACAAATTCATGAAATTTTGCAACATGATCATATGCCAACAATTTTTCCATTTTTTTCTCCCAACCACCACTTCTTTTTTAGAATTTTGATAGCACTTTGGTTTTCATACCATACTGTAACGTTATGAAAGTGACCTGGATGTTATTCATGATGTTATACGACTTGGTCTCTGTTTTCTTTCCCCCCTTAGCATATTGATGGCAGTTTTGATTTCGAAACATACTGTGATGTTGACCATAATATTACAACACGTTTCCAATGGCGTTGAAGGTCTAGTAGAACCAAGTGGTTATCAATGTAACTCAATGGGTCGGTGAACTCTTCTGAAATGTACAGCATCAGGATTCTCAGCACACTACTGTTTTGCATGGCACGATGCAAGTGTGCAATTTCGCACGGAAAAATGCACAAAGATGGCGACCAAAATGACCAATACCAATACTGCATACCGAATGAGTAGTGGGCAGAATCCATTGAAAACAACTTGATCAACTAGGGAATCTCCCCTTGAGAGTGGTGTAGTTGGCGACTCTTCGGGTGAATAATCAATGGTAATTAGCCGGAAAAGCGATTTCCAATATCGACAAACCTACGGTCATTTCGCAAATTATTTCTGAACGGATATTGCAATTTGGATGAACTAAATTACGGGATGCCACAGAAAAGCACAATACAAGTTTTCAAAAATAACGGTCTATTGCTAACGATTTACCAATTAAAAACCTGGCATTATTGTAATTGTACGCAAAATTCTAAATTCGAACTTAAATTTACAATATTCTACATAGAGTCCACCACATTGTGCCATCTAGAGTTCACCACATTGGACCATTGAAGAATTTTCATAAGTACTTTGTCACAACAAATTGTCAATATTTATCTACAAATTAAAAAGTTGTATATAAGGAGAACTGAATTATCAAATGTTTAAATTTTCAATATTTGCAGATGTTTTCCAAAAAGTAAATCAAGTAGACCTACTCTTTTCTAGTAAATGTTTCCATATTTCTTGATAATCTTGGTAATCATCTTATACAGAGGAGGATTGGTTGAACGTTGTTTTTTTTTTTAAAAAAAAACTTGAGATAAAATAGAATTCATCATCAGTAATCCAATTTCGCATAAATTTCACCTATGTCGATTACTTTTTAAATTGCCTTATATGATTATCTTCGAAATTAATTATTTCTGGTAACGATTACCAAAAAAAGTTCCGTAACCCAATAATTTAATTACCAGATTTTTTTATACAAATCTGGACAAAAATCCATTATTTTCAACCAAACTTTTGTAACAAATATCGCTCGATTTTAAATTGTTTCGGTATGTGATGTCATCATGGCAATGGGGAAGGATTCTGAAAATCAATATTTTCAGATGGTTATACTTGAATATTCCCTAAGGATACCACGCTATGGTGGTCCAAACTCAAGGTAACGGTAATTAATTATAAACGTGTTTAAACCCTCGTGTTATCGTTTAGCGTGAGATATTCCAACTTAAGTTGCAAGCTGGTCTCAAGTAATTCTTTATCAAGAAGGTAGTCGATCAAACCGACAACGAGAAAAGCACTTTGATGAAATTGCGGATAATATTGTCGGGGGCGAAATCTGAGTCATGAACAATTATTATGAGAAGGTTGTCATTTGGCGAAATATTAGCCATATAAAGGCAGGGTGCGCAAAATCGATGATGCTGCCCCATAAGTAATTCAATACTGAACTTGGAGGGGAAAACGCAAACTCAGATGAACTTTGTTACGTTGTTCATCATTCAATCAATTAGACCTTCAACAACTAACTTATGAGGTTCGTGTGGGATAAATAAATTTTGAGAGAAAAAATTGCCTCACTTAAGCGTGGGCTATCAGAAAAACGCGATGCTAAAAGGTCATGCAACGTCATATTTTATAGTAAAATGCATTGTCGGGTAGACCCATCGTAAAAACAATATTTCTCAACCGGGAAACATATGCAGGCTTGAGGGTAAATAACGCGTCCACAGTTATAAACCTTTATGGTCAAGGGAGGCCTCCAGGTGGTGAATGGCAAGGTTTATTAAGTTTTAAGGGGAATTTTATTGACCTATGTCCATCTGGGTCACTATAATAAATGCATCTTGACATGATAAACTCTCTATGGAGAATTGCAATAATAAAACGACGTTGTCCTGTATTTTTTAATTTGAAAATTTTCATAATAAATAAAAAACATTGAAAATGGAATGCCTTGATAAACTGTTCTGAAATACCCAGAAGGTCATATAAACCTGAATACTTTATCTGTCATACGAGCACTATCTTTGTATGTACATATAATAATTTAATAGCATATGTACGTAAACGATGCACAGTGGAGTATTTAGTGTCAAAACTTGACCAAATAATTTTGTTGTTGGTGTCGAGAATTATTGTGCCAAAAAACATTCCTTAACTAATATTTACGCAAAATGTCTTAATGATGCAAGTTTATTATCCTCAACAAATCAATATACATGTATCTGTAGACATTCTTTACTCAAGTGCGATGCTAATGAAAACTGATATTTCTCGATATTACCTTCGACATTTTTTATTTGATGTATTATTCAAACAGCATATTAAAAGCAAAATTCGTTGAGCAGTTTCAGTTAAAATTACTTAGAATTTGATATATTTATTAATGTTTTATACATAAAGATGAGTGAAAGTCTGTGTTCAATTGGTTAATTCTGTGGTTAATTGAGGTTTCAAAAATCGCATTTGCCCAGTTTGTTTTATCGAGCAATAATTTTTGTTTATGATTTTTGTTTACTATGGCACTCTAGTCTCCAGAGAACATACTCGCTGTGTCGGTCGTTTCCGAAATGTTTGTGCAATAATAATAATAACAATAACAGTAAACGTAATGGAAATGAAAACATTGCTATTGGTTTGAAAACACGTTTGCTCGCAATGCACATCAGCAATCATGGTTTGCCAACCTTCAGAGGCAATCAGACATACAGTAAAATAACCAGCTTCAATCATCTGATTTCATCATTGGGTTAATTGGCTGCTCTTACAGTCGAAACATTGTTTTAATTATACACAAAAGTTTATGACGTGATGTTTACTCTGGATGCAACAATTACCAAATCGTATGGCTGGAGCACATTACATTAAACGCTAGTGTAAATTATTTTTTAATCATGTCTGAATTCATAAATCATGTACGAAGTATGATGAACAAAACATGTACCTCGTATGTACATGGGGTTTCAAATATAACATATGTATTTAATTGCCCTGCGAAATTGCCTTGACATCAGTACGTCATATTGAGATGGATGCTCAAGATCACAAGATACTCAAGAAATTATTTTCAAATACCTGTTGTCCTTTCAGCTCATAACTACATCAAATGATTTAGTAGGCCTTCTTTTAATTTCCATATCGGTTATCTAGTACGCTTACATGTACAGTACATGTATATGCAGAGCAGGTATTAGGTCTAAGCAAAATTGTAACAAAAATGTATCCACAAAAAGACTGATTTGTATTCAAAATGTATATATCCACCAAGATGGATTTGTCTTCAAAATGTAACCCCAATATTCACTTTGGTATACGAATGTATCCACTCTTCATGAACCATCTGTTCAATATTTTTGGAATTGACTAATTACATGTTTAGGACATTATCAATATAAAAAAATCATTGTTCATGTATCAAGGCAATATCGAGTAGAGTTGATTGGTAAAATGACACCATGCAGTGTGATGTATGAATGCACGCAACTGACAGAAATATCAGTTCCATAAAACAAAAATCAATAGTATCCAATTTGTCCCAAAATAGCTATTTTATAACCATTTGTATCCAACATATCAAAATACATTCAAATTCCCCTTTGTTATCCACTGTCCCATCCTTCTATATGCAAAATGCTAAGCTTAAACACAAATTTCTGAAAAATATTAGGCAAGTCTGTGCAAGTTTTAGAACATATATTTACAGAAAATTGTTCGGCACACCACTAAACTATGTAAAAGTCTTCTATACTTGAGCATTTGCTCGAATGAGCATTTGTCAGTATCTGAAGCTATTGTGCTATTGCTAGCAATTGACATTTTCTTTGCAAATAAAACGTCGAGAATTAGGATAAAACCTCTTTAATCTTATTCATTACACCGGATATTCATTGAAAACCAAAACAGAAAAAAAACTTGCAAAAGCGAAACTAATCGGCGCTAATGCTCCGCTGAAAATGCAGATTGTTCTTGCTAATTACTCATTTATACACATCACGGGGATTTGAGGTTATTTGTCTTAAGGGGAAACAAGAAAGTTACCCAATAGTCAACATCGTCTTGCAATGTAGCCATTTAATTGATTTAGGAGACTCGTTTGTAATTAAAAGTCAGTGCTGCTAACAGGAAAAAAGGCTACAGGAGAGACGAGAGCCATTGTGCCAAAGTAATCATTTCCTAACTGAATGATGACGTCACGGCAGTGATGTGATCAGTATTTCCTGTCAGACATATCTGGACAACAAAGAGGTGAAAAGTCATTATAGCAAGGAGGAAACAATTGTCAAAGCTATACACCCAAATGTAATAGCCATCTTATTGAGCGCTGAATGTTGTTTTAAACATTAGTGCACGTTCAAGTATTACGTCATGTGTTGGGGAGGGTTTGAACATAATGACGAGTGATTACTAAGTGCATGCGAGGATTAGTGTTAAAAATGATACATGAAGGACAATTTATTAACCTTGAGTTGATATATGAAAACTAAGTTTGCAGCCGTTAATATAAAAGGTCAAAGTTGAAGCAGCTATTAGGTGACCTCAACATATGTCATTTGCATCATTAACCCACGAAATCTAGTCAGTGCAAATGTTTTATTGTACTTTGGCATTTATGATATTCATTACAAAGTGATTTAAGTTTTAACTTATAAAGTCTACTAAAGCTACTAAATACACAAATGGCGTCAACTTCATGTTCAAAGATGGCTCATTGTTGTTTTAACCATTAGAGGACGATTAAGTATTACGTCATTTGGGGAGGGTTTGAACATAATGACGAGTAATCAATAAGTGCGAGGATTTGTGTTAATTACATCAGTAATTAACACATGAAGTGCAAATTATTAACCCTAAGTTGAAATATGAAAAATAAGTTGCTTACAGAGGTTAACTTAAAGCTCATGGTTGAAGCAGCTAGGTGAACTCAACATTCGTTAAATGCATCATTAACCCACGAAATCTAGTAAGTCCGAATGTTTTATCGTACTTTGATATTTATGATATTCATTACATAGTGATTTAATTTTTAACTTATAAAGTCCACTAAAGCGCCTGCTTCGGTACACAAGTAATTAATTATTAATTAAACCTTGGCTTTATTGCGGTTTAATTCAATTATTTCGCTCTACATTAATTTCGGTCAGAAAACTGGATAGAAAGTGCGACGTAATTATAATTAATATTAATAATTCTGTTGACAAGGGCAGTTTGGGAATTGCCATCCTAAGGGGTTTCGACATATGAAATTTAGCGTTTTCTTGGCCAATATTGTTTAATGCATTAACAAGTGAAGCTGGCAAATGGCATCACTATTATATCGATTTCAGGGACCTTGAACTATGAAATGTAATATAATTAGGCAATAGCAGTTTGGACTATTTTTATTATTCGTATATAGACATTCTTAGCTTAAAAAGCCTATTTTTAACATACAAACAAATCTATTTACAAATGTGTGTATTTCTAGACACGTGTTGATGTATTTCATGCCAAGATTTAAGTAAAATAAAATATAACTGAGCTACCTTAATCTTCAAGTTAATATTAACCTTCAACTTAACCTTGTAGAAACTATGAAATTTAATATAAATTTGTAAACGCAGTGTCGATTATTTTTATTATTTGTAATAGAAGGTTTAAATTTTAAAAATGTCTTTTTTTCGACATACATGTACAAACAGATCTAGTTACTAATGTGTATATTTCTAGACACGTGTTGATATATTTCATGCAAAAAATTAGTAAAACAACTTAAACTTAAGTGTTTTGATAAATATAGTGCGAATAATAAAATATAACTTTGAATATTAAGCACCACATTTGGCCACTAAGTTTGCTCTGACAAACTGTTTAAAGCTACCTTAATCTTCCAAGGATTTCTTTAATTTTCTAACTGTACCAGTCTACGTCTACGTACAAGGTAGTATGAAATAAGCAAAGCTAATGAATTATTTTTAATTAGAAATTCATGACGAGATGAAATGAGAAGTGAAAATGAAGCGAGCGTTTCATTGGCTTACTGGCCTATTGCATTAAGGGAAACTTAATTTGAAACACGACTATAACCCTCATCTGCATGAAAGGGTAATTTATAGACGAGCTGCTAATAATTTATGCCAGTTTCTCTTGCACTGAAAAGATTCGTGTTGCATTGTCGAGCTTTCATAGAAGGGCAAGTTATATACTTGGAGCATTGTGAGCATTTCACCTTAAGAATAACCCATTCTGTACATGTTTTTTCAGCGAATGTGATGTTTTTAGTGTATTTTAGTCCATATTCCTGTCACAGATTGTACATGTGTTTTATATCACGCTGTAAGGATTAAGTTTATAATTTTAGTGTGATTTTCTAAGGTATTTTTTAAGCTTTTCCCCGATCACTAACTCCATAGTGCTCTTTTCGTGAGTTATTTAGTCGCAAATGCCATTGCAAGTTTTGAGCAATAAACCGAATTTCTGCTAACTTGAATTTCCAAAAAAACTTGGAAAAATATATGAGTATTTCGGTATAGTCCCCGATCAAGCATAGACAATATTAGAAAGTGGGCTTATCCTAATGTCTCGTAGGCTGGCAGAGGTTGCCTGGCGGTTAGGGGCAGCTACATCAATTCACTTGCAAATGATTGGGTTATATTGACGAAAAAAAATAAAGGATAAATTCTGATACCAAGGATTATTCTCGCAAACTAGACAAGTAGAGTTGAAATATAAATATTGCGCACATTAATAGCTATACCGAAAGCTTATCCAAGATTTTTTAGCACAAAATAAAAAGTGAATTTTGATTTCTTTCGAATTAAGTCAATATTTACTATTGTATGAAGTAATGTTCTGGATATTTAAAATGTGTGTATCCGTTTAGCGAAATTCACTCATTTTAAGCTGCCAGAAATGCACATAATTCTTCCGTTATTAAAATATCAGTTTAGGAATCCGAAAAAAGCATATTACTTTGGGGACATTCTTTGTCCACAAGCATTATGTATCTTCGAGTTTGTCAATGCAGATAAAAACTTTATAACCGTCTTTATGTTTTCTGAGCGACATCCATTAACTCTCTTAATTAGTCAATTACGTTCCGTCTGACACATAAAATTACAACGATAGATGCAAAATAGCTGTACACATAGTAGGAAAATGTTTTGTCTGATAGTTTCAAACACAAAAAGGCTAATGTATAAATAACGCCAATATCAAACTTGAATGAATGGAAGCCTGAAACCATTAGATTTCAAATCCAAAACAATTTATTGCTTATGGATAAAATGTCATTCGTGTTCGAAGCTAATTTATATTCAAAGAAATTATGATTATTTATTAAAATTGAACGTGGCATAATTATTGTTAGGCATATTGCGTATAACATTACTTTCTTTTATTACTTAGAAACTCAACTTTTTCGCGTTTCAAGCTATTTTCAATGTTTTGCATGATTAGGATAATTGAACTATACATGGTTCATACCAAAATTTGCAAAATCTGACAAAATCTGATTAATTTCTCTGACTTATCAAATAGGAAATGTCACAAGTAATTAAAATTAACTTTATCTGCAACACTAGAATTGACTATATGTTGTGTATTTTTCTGTCAGGAAGACTAGCCACATCTTTAATTGAATTTCCCTGAGTTTTCCAAGTTTTCCAGACAACTTTTTGGAAAATTTCCGGACAACTTCAAGAAACAATTTGTACAGATTTGATCCGAGCAAATATACCACGTGGCGCGAACGAAAACCTTTGAAGAATTACAAGAAATGTTGGATTTTTAGTGAATTAATATTAATAAGAAATATTAATAAAAACACCAGTAGTTGAAACCATTACATCTCAAACACTGCATTTTTGAGAACTTACTTTATTTGAAATATTAAGAAATTCTACATACTGGCAGAGACGCCATAGGCGAAATTTTTTTTAACAAAAATAATGCATTTTAGGTGAGTTTTCATAAGGAAAATTAATAATAACGATAACAAATAATAAAGAAAACGACGTAGGCGAAATTTTTAGAAAACGTAGATCACAAATACAGCTTTTCTAATGCTTTTCATTACATACGTATACCAATCAAAATACTTGTGTCACAACAAATTTCCAGACATTATGAATTTCCCTGAATTCAACCTGACTTCAACCTGAATTTCCCTGACTTTCCCTGAAGGAATGAGCCCTGCCATAAGTGAAAACGTTTGCTGTTTTCGATTAATAATTATCAACGACCCCTAATTCCCCTGTATGTTCAAAATACAGGGGGACTACAAAGTTGTGTTTTTTAAAACTAATAAAGCACGATTTACGATCATCCTACGTTTATAGTTGTGAAACAGTGCGTGTAGAATCCCCAGTGATTAATAATTACAGAACCGTGGACAATTTTTATTGCTAATCAATTTAACGAAGCTGGCTGATTTGCTCTCCACCCGTAATTTGTTTACCTAAGCTCAAAATTGTGTGTTTTATTGGGTTGTGTGTGGAAAGACACGAATAGGGGCGCCAATCCCCACATATCCACAGACTGAGTATAAGCTTATTAAATTATATTGTGACAAAACCTATGTCGCCTGTTTTCGTGTTGTTGTAATTTAATCCTGGCGGATAAGTGTCCCTTATTCGCCGAAATTAAAACCATTAAACTTGGTGAGCCGTCGCAATTTTTCCCCATTTTAGACAGTTTGCGTCACATAAAGTTGATTCTGTTTGAGCAACAACCATTGGCATCGTCTATATTGTCTGGAAAACTGTTCTTGCTTTTTTGAAAATTTCCTAAATGGACACATTCGGTCGTTGCGATGAAATGTAGCTAAATTGGATGGTTTGTATACCATAAATATGACGTGGAAGTGAAATACTGCATATTTTCAAGCACAAATTCTGGGAAAGTTAAGCTTTTGATCTCACAAACACATAACACTAACACGAATGTCAAATGCAAATGAAGATATTACACATGCTGGGTCCACGACAAGTAATTTTCATGTCGTTAATTAAATCATTAATTAATTGTCGTTCATTTAAATTGCATTGTTAATTCGCTTGCCACATTAAGCTTATGAGTATAATTGAACTGATACAGAAAGCATATTGCAAGGTTCATACCAAAATTTGCAACTCAATTTCCTTTTGCAATGTAATTAAAATTAACTTTATCTGCAATGCTACATTTAACTATATTTTTTTCTGTCAGGATGACTCGCCAAATCTTCAATTGAATTTCCCTGACTTTTCCAGGTTTTACAGACACTTTATGGAAAATTCCCAGACAATTTTAAGAAACAATTTTTAAATATTTTATCCAAATTATAGATCAGAAATATTTTTTAACAAAAGTAAGGCAATCTAAGGGTAATTTTTCACAAGATAAAATTTATGATAATGATAAGAAGTAATACTGAAAACGCTGTATGCGAAGTTTTTAGAAAAAGTAGAATAAAAAAATCCAGCTTTTCCAAAGTAATCAGTATATGTTTATACCAATCAAAATAGTTGTGCCACAACAAATTTCTAGATATTAAGAATTACCCCTGACTTCCTCCTGACTTTCCCTAACTTAATGGTAAAAAATGTCAACATTTCCCTTACTCATAATTCTGGACGCAAAATATATGTAGGGTTAAAATAAAACTATTAGCATTTAACCACAGCACTTTTTTTTAAAATAATTGATCCAGTTGTGCCAGTTTACAAGTTTAAGTGCCATCCAAAAAATAAACAGAGCTCATAAGGGCTACTGAATTCACTATAGACTTCTGCTTCACAGTAATCTTCATTATAGTGATCCTTTGCTGTTCATACTAGAGGTATTTTAGTGCTCTCATCTGTGAATTCTTGCACAAGGGTACGCCATGGTAACTGAATCCAAGTAGACCAATAATGTATCTACTGTATGTCATATTGTGCCCATAGAAAGAGAAAGTTCAAACATCTGTTGGGTTTCACGACCATTTTCAGGACGCTAGCTCTTTTAATTGTTGAACTTTGGGGACATTTTTCGAGTCGTTGCGCTTATACTGTATTCAGTGAACCGAAGAAAACATTCCCATTTATTATATTTGTATGGTCCATAATTTATAAGGGACTGGACTGAAAATTTAATAGGGTTCCAGAATCGGTTTAATCATTTTAAATAGAGCATTATGCTGTGTTTCAAACCACGGTTATTAAAAATCAGACCACTGAGCTTGAATTATCAAGCCGAACACTGTCGTATTTGAAAAGAAAACTAAAAACACTTGTTTCGACTTTTTAACTTTGTTTAATACCAGTTGATTTAATGCCATGGACATTTAATTACTGCAAACTTGTATAATTAGCATCTGTAATATTTTGGTTATTGATATACAGGTATGCTAACGCCTACCACATGTAATGGTAAAGCATTTAGAAATGCATTATAAGACATGCATTGGAAAATACATTTTAAAATGTAGGTAGATTGAGATAAATTTAGTATCAAACTGTATTGACAAATATATTTGAAAATATATTTGGAGAATGTGTTGTGAAATGCTCTGACTGCATTAAAGAATACATTTTACAATTTGTATTGTTTGCATTGTAAAAGTCAATAGCCTTCAATTGTATTTCATAATTTCAAGGTGAAAAAAACAATTCTGAAGTTAAAAAACAACTACAATATTCAATAAATAAATTATAACTGACAATGAAATAAAATATAAAATTCAAACATACATCAATGCAACGCACACCTTTTTAAGTATGTACTTTCAAATACATGCACATTGTGAAATACACAAGTCAGTATATTTCATACTGCATTTTTGCTTACATTACCAAATATATTTCGTGTTGCGATTAAAATGGCCAATACATTTAGCAATTTTTATGCACTTCACAATGCATTTCTTTTCCACGTGGGCTTTCTGTCAAACCAGATATTTTCATGTCCAATTAAATCATGAGTTTGAATTATCAAGCTGTATAATAATATGTCGATTTGTAAAAACACCTCAATTACAAACCTACTTTCCTAACGATTTTATCGACTAAACATTATATATAAGGTGATTAATTTAATTCCCACTGACATTAAATTACCAGAACCTTCTGGTAATTAGACATCTGATATGTTAGTATTGTTTGCAGGTATTACACAACACATTATCCAACACACACAATACATTGCAATTTGCATTCCATAATGTATTACTAACGCATTTTCAAATGTATTTGTCAATACAGGTTGAAGCTAAATTTGTCTCAACCTACAGACATTTTAAAATGTACATGTATTTCCAATGCATTTCAAAATGCTTGACCATTACATGTGGGTGGCGTTATCCAAAATATCATACAGTAATGCTAATTACACAAGTAATTGCAGTAATTAAA
This sequence comes from Kryphioiulus occultus, assembly GCA_034687865.1. Classification (NCBI taxonomy): domain Eukaryota; kingdom Metazoa; phylum Arthropoda; class Diplopoda; order Julida; family Julidae; genus Kryphioiulus; species Kryphioiulus occultus. The sequence goes on from JAQGAF010000351.1 coordinate 49,858, forward strand.
TATCCATGGAACTGGTATTATGCAAAGTTATAAAGTGATGCTGTGAACAGTACTTGAAGATAATCCCACTTGATGTTGGGCTATATTCGAAAATATAAAAAATGTATGGCAAAATATTATAAAAATGAACCAGAAACCATATTACAGGATGTTCTAGAATTCCCAATTTTCGTATATTAGCTATTATATTTAATGCCACATTTTCAAATACATTCTAAGATATGTTATTGTATATATTTAAAAATATAACAAATATATTTCGAAATGGTATTATCTGAAATCACTTTTGGTTATTTTTAAGATACAAAAGAATATACCACAAAAAATGTTTAATGAAATTCATTGTAAACAAATGTAACAGCTATAGGTTATTTGTAATATACAAGAGAATATAATAAAAATTTTTAATGAAATAATCTCTTTAGATTATCAATAAATACAAAAATATGCCTAAAAATATATTTGTACGATATTAACTATTTTCACATATATTTTTAAATATATACCAGCATCATGTGGGATCATTCTCAGATGCATCCTGTATTTCTGTCTGGAGCCTTGGGACATCTACCATCTAGCATTGGGCTATAACCAGCATGGCACACAGTATATGATCTAAGTTTTTTGGATGTTAGATCTTTTTCACTGATCTACTTCATACGGAGTGAGTGGTCTCTTTCTTTCGGATGCTCTATCGATTTATTTGCAGTGGATTTCAGCTTTTGAATTGTTTACATTGGCACACTGGAAGTAAGCGCGAATTGAAAATCCCAGTTTAGACCCTGGACACACCGTGTCTAAACTGGGATTTTCATAAGTTTTTTCAATGAACTTGTTAGCTCGATTTCACAGCGGAGTTTCCCATGTGGCCCATCTCGCTTTTTTGGAAGCCTTAGCGATTTTTCCCCACTGGGTTCAGTGTCTGATATTTCATTGCCAGCGAGAAAAAAGACCAGTTTCAGCGAGATTGGTGCCTCGAAACCCAGGGCAGACGTTGATCAAATTTAGTTAGTGCAAATGAAATTTACTGCAATTGTTGCTCGCAGGCATAGGAGCAAACTCTTCAGATGGATCGATGGGAGATTCACAATGGCAAAAGAGGTTTTCTAGGAGTTTTCTTTGACATTGGCAGATTAGCAGCGCAGGTTGGTGGCAGAAACCTGGTAATGAACATTAATTATCCGATTTACAAAAATAGCACCTTCACAGTAGTCACACTCTTTCCTAACTTTGCTTTTGATCTTTGACTCGCATTTGCAGTGATTACAAACTTTTTTTCGTCTGGATAAATGCATAATGTGTGCTAGTTTTTTCAGTTAAGAAATGAAGAAACCTATATACACTGCACTTGCTTAGAATATTTTTTTACATATTATCATCTATTGACCAGCCTTATACGTACCTCATTGTGAACTTCGGTCAGCAATTCTTTGAAAATTGACTTTGCTTTTGCGCTTTGACTCGTTCTTAGTCATTACAACTTTTTTGGTCTAGATAAATGGAGAAACCTATACACTGTACTTGCTTATAATAATTTGTTTTTTTTTTACAAATTTTGTGACTTGCGACATCTATAAATTTCCATACGTTGTACATGTATTTCTGCATGTATTAATTTGAAGTGTTGTAACCATGTGTTTGGTTTTTGACTTTTCAATCGTATTTGCAGTGATTAAAAACTTTTTTGTCGGGATAAATACAGAATGTTTTCTAGTTTTTTCAGTTATGAAATGGAGAAACCTATACACTCAATTGACCTGCTTTACGTACATCATTGTGAACTTGGTCTTTGAAAATTTCACGTAAAACGAATATGAAAATAAAATTAATTAAATGACATTGTTAAAGAAATATTTAAATGTATGATATGACTTGCGATATATATAATGTCCTATTCGTTGTATTTGTGTATTAATTGCAAGTTTTGTACCCATGTGTTTTCATGTGAGGCCTTCAACACTGGCTGTAATATTTGTACGTGAAATTGTCAAATTCTTAATACAAATTACGTGCAGTGACAACAAAATAACATTTTCAGAAACAGCTCAACCAGGCTTTTCCAAAATCCAATTTAAGTGGCCTCAAAGTTAAAACTTGAACAGTTTTATAAGAATTAAAGATGATGTTTTGAAATGTACAAGTGGCACTCTTGCACAAAAGTAGTTGACAATTCAATACTTCGAATATACTTGTTCCAGTACTCTAACTTTGCTTTGGTTCAACTATTTTTCAATTCTAAAGCTGTGATGAGTTGGTTGCACTGTATCTCCATATAATATTTTCGAGAAATCGTCTTAAGACGATTATACGTTTTCCTAGTCATCGTAAGATTTTGCAGCTAAACATTCTAGCGTTGTATTTTTATCTTGATGTTCAGTGGCTGATAATGCCTCTTTGACCGATTTTTTAAGCATTTAAGCGCTTGGGAAAACTGATAAAAACCGAGCTTTCAGGGAAGAAATTCACTGAAGCTTCGCTAAATACATTAGAAAACGTCTAAGGGGTGCATAGAAAATTGTGTTTATTCAATTCGTAAATAGCTTAGGTAACCATGGTTTGTTTCGTGCAATTTTCATGCAAATTTGATTTTCTATAGTTCAGCTGAATGCCTTACATTATCCCGAATTTTGAATTTTGTAAGAACAACAGAATATATGCTACATTATTTGAATCTACAGCAATGTTGGTATGTAAATGTATATGGATTTACATTAATTCCACTGTTTATATTAGCTTCCTCAATAATCTAAACTAAAAAAAAATAAAAAACAGCATTTCTGAGGATGAAATCGTTTTTAAATGCCAAGAGCCATAAGCCATTTTCCGGAAGTTTCTGGAAAATTCATTTTGAATCCCTGTGCATATGGCATTACGTGATTATTTGTAATACATTTGCCTATAAATGTATGGGTCGCAATTTGACCTGCAAATGTCGAACGCAACATAATTAATCATAACTTCTGCAGTATGAAGATTAATCTAGAAAACTTATAACCAACATTAAAGTTAATTATAAAAACTTGGCTAATAATTATTTCTGGGTCAGTGCAACGACTTATACAGAGACCAATTAGGCGAATACATATAATAAGGGGTCGGTTCTGTCATCTTAATTATCGATTTGCTGTCTCATAAGTCAAGAAGATAATCATGCGATGTAATCATCATTGAATTAAATTACATTATTACAGCCCTGGTTAAATTCCATGTTTTCGTACTGTATGTTATGTGCAGCCTTTCCTAATCTCCTTGGACCGAGGCTTTAGTGGAAATTTATGTTGCAAAACGAAGGATTTGAAGACCATTAAGTCGTCTGTGGCGCATCATTGGAAATCAGATAAAACTTCACGAAGAGACAAGTATGGCTTGCAGAAGCAAATCAATGAAAAATGTCTGAATCCTTAAGTGAGCTAATAGAAATTTATAAACACAAATTAAAATTCAGAACAAAAAGATGCCAAGAGTAATATTTCATGGTTCATACCAAAATTTGCAACTCAATTTCCCTGACTTTCTCTGAATTATCGTGTAAAATAGTCACTTGTAATTAAAATTAACTTCATCTGCAACACTACAATCTACTATATTTTTTGTATTTTTCTGTTTCTGTATTTTGGTATATTTCCAGACAATTTCATGAAACAATTTTTACAGATTTGATCCAAGTAAACTTACCACATAGCGTAAATTTTTGAAAAATTACAAGAAATATTGGATTTTTAGTGTATTAATATTAATAATGATGCGACCACTAGTGTTTGAAACCACTAGATCTCAAACACTGCATTTTTGAGGACTTCTTTTAGATATTAAAGTTTTTTTTCATAATGACGGAAAAGCCATTTCCCTGACCCTACACCTGAATTTCCCTGACTTAATGGTCAAAATGTCAAGATTTCCCAGACTTTCCCTGACCACATTTAATTTCCCTGACTTTCCCTTACGGCATATCTAGTCTAACATGTAGCTACAATTGTACATCACAATTAGAAAAATATCTTAAACAATTTCTGTCAATTTTGTAATTATGATTTATGTGACATATGTAACAAGTGTATTTTGGTCACACCATGATACTGTAAATGGCAAGGTGAAGACAATTTTTTTTTGCTTTCTTGATTTACAGGTTATGTTGCCTTAAATTTCCTTTCTCTTTTTATTGATGAACGCATCTGCTATGGAAAATTATAACAAGTTTATTACTAACTAAACTTCCAATTGACTTACATTATCATTGAATCAATCCTGTGATTTTTTAAATAAAAATATTGCACTTCCTTCTAAATTCATGATCTTTGATGATTTTGCTTCCTTAGCTTTGAGATCATGCGAGCCCACTTTTTATACAATTTGTCTACTTCTTATTGAAATTTGAACAATATAAGTCAATATAAGTCAATCGCTTTGCAATTTTGAAAGTGTTAAGACAATGTAGGACTATTAAGAATGCTTTTTTTCAAAAAGATGTGAAATTGTTGTAATGCATGCCATTCTTCATTTCTTATGCATCATCATCATCATTAAAAAAAGAAAATTATTTGGTGCGTAATTGTTTTAACATGACAATTTCTATATTCAATTTAATGAATCCTATTTAATAGAAATTTTAAAGAAAAAGGTCTCTATGAAAATTATTAAATATTGCTAAAATTATAAATGTTGTCCAAAACATTTATGAAAAGAAGAAAACCTTTCTTGAGAAGGAGAACTAATTTGAAAGTTGCACTGTAAAAAATATTTGTGCAAACAAATTCTCCATTTCATGAAAAAAGGTGGGTTTTTTTCAATCTCTTGTCATTTAGGAGTTTTTTAGGACATTTAAAAGTCCCCGATTTTCCCTGAAAACTATGTTTTTAATTCAAATTCATCTTTATGCTTTTGTACAAAAATAATAAAAACCAAAATTATTCACCACGATTTTTTTAATATTACAAATTTCCAATCAGATTTTGTCATGAAAACGTATTCCTTCTTTTCATAATTTTTTGGACATTATTTACAATTTTTAGCAATATTTAGAATTTGTTTTGGACTTCAAAGACAATATTTAGTGCTACATTTTCATTACTTGAAGGAAAGATTCAGTCTACACATCTAAAACTTTTACCAAAAAACTGCTTTTTAATTTCTAACGTTTTCTGATTTCCAGGTAGTTTGGTCACCATGATAATTTTTTCATAATAATTTTAATCGAGATTTTTTTCTTCTTAAAATTTTCAATTAGCGTTATGGAGGCTTTGAACTTTTAATTTAATGCAGTTTTATTTAATCTAATTTCACCGCGCTTGTCGAACTGTTAAATAAATTCGTCAAAAATAAAAACTGCATGACCATGGCCCAGATTTTTCACACGAATTGAGCCGTTTCAGGAAATCAGTTATTCCTTCATTAAAAAAATCGCTATGCACGGATGGCCTAACCAATTAATTGTCAAGTAATGACGAAAAAAGTCAGATTAATCTCCATTGAGTGACACTATGTAGATGTTGAGACAATTCAATTTCAATAAAAAATAACATCCTTGACACGTCTTACTAAACAGTGCAGGTAATTCAATGGGAGGCTAACCGAGTGTCATCCATGACGGACGAATGAAATTTCAAGAAAAAAAAATTTCTCGAGAAGAAAAAACAATTTGGTTAAACTCCCTAGACAACAGAGTGAAGTTTGTATTGTGCTATTTCTGGGAACATGGCACCGACATAACATTTTGATATTTTCAGGAAATCCTCAATTGCAACGTTTATCTTGAACCACATTTTGATCAGTAAAAGTGTATACCGAATTAAATGGCGTTTCGTCTAGACATGGACATTTTAGTACAAACTATAAAATTACTGTTAACATTAGCAACATTTTATATCTTCGAAGAATTGTTACTTTTGTTAAACGTAATAAAAAACTGTTCGTGCGTTTTAGTGACGAGTAACTGTTTGTGATACTTTTGTTTTATACTCGCCATTGTGATCATAAACAATGCAATTTGACACAATGCTGTTATATCCAAACATGCACATCTTATTAAAAACTAAATGAGATAATGTGATGATAAATCCTGTTAAAACCCACATTTTTGCAAAATCCGAAATTGGTCTGATATGATTAAAGATATTTCACGAGTTTCTGCAAAATCCGAAATTGGTCTGATATGATTAAAGATATTTCACGAGTTTTTGCAAAATCCGAAATTGATCTGATATG